>VHZZ01007232.1:70702-81642 GCA_009801015.1 Silene noctiflora | reverse complement strand
TTAATAAGTTAAAAATGCATTATTATGTAACATGTCTAGTAACATGTCCAATATGTCACACTATACAAAATGACAAATTAACAAACTTAAAATGGGTCCCATTTTACACTATAAAACCGTGCAAATGGATGAGATCATAGGTGAGGGTGTTTTGCTTATTTAATTTGAGAAAAACACAATTATACCCTACGATTTGTAGGGTGCATGCTTAACCTAAACTCTTGAGAAGAGTAAATTAAAAAGTATTGGGCACTCTTCCCCTTACCTATGAAGGTGTCGGCCACCCTTAGCATGCTCAAGAAGTTTTCTCTTCATTTTTCACACACATTCATTCTAACCTAATGCAAGAATTAGATTATTGCATATTCTCTCTAAAAATTGTCAAGGACAATAAAAAGAAATATCTCAGAAAACGAATATTATTTTTCCAGCATTACTATATGTAGTAAATCACAGTATTAGATGTTATTTTAAGGGCACATTTACTAATTTCTAGTAACAAAATTAGTACTTGTACTAAGAGTGTTTCCTTGGTACAAATCCTTGAGGAGTAGATCTCACTATTAGATCTAAGAGTTTTCGATTGGGGTGCTGGAATTTTATCATCCTATTTTATTTAAGCTCAAGAACAACCAAAGAAGGTGACTTTGGTTGTGCCCTTATAGCCGAAATTTGTCATATGTAAGACTACAAATTTCTTCTTTAAATCTCCTTATTTTGTTATGCATGCACTAGATCTCACTGGTTAATATGTTAATTAGTATATTAGTATGACTAAAACCAGTATATGAAACTAACAATGTTAGCATAGTTTTAATGAATATAATTTTGGAATGTGACTTAACTTTCATTTGAGTGTCACGTAGGTTCTTAATGTGCGTGAAGTTGTTTGATGCTAATAACCCGAATCTTACGGGTGTTGATTAGTGGCAGCTGGCCATGACCTCCCTATGTTTGATGCTTGTTTGGGGAGGTCTGTTTTGCATTAGTTATGAGTCTCTTTTTCCTGTTTTTTTATTCATTTGCATTCATCTTGTTCGCATATCCCTTTTCCCCTATATTTTGATGTTGTTGTTCTTTGCTGAACACAATGAGGGCATTGTGTGATTTGGTTTGGGGAGGGTATACATATGTCTGTGTTACATCCATATGCATTTTTCTTGCATTTCTGCATGCATTTATTTAAAAAAAAAACAAAAAAAAATTGAAAAGTTTCAAAAAATACAAAAACATGTTTGCATTTAGGTAGAGTCTTAAGTTGAGTCGGAGTGGTTATGTAACAATGATGACATTTCTTTTATAATTTTGCTACTCGTTTTAAGCCTTGCATTTTTGACACCTTATTATGAGAAATTCTTTTGCATAGTCTACGAGTTTTAGATAAATTCTACCAAACGAATAGACTTGACCTATATGTTGGCAAACTACTTATACTTTTTGAGGTTTAGAGCTTAATAAAATGGTGACATTTATGACCAGTTTCATCTAGGATGTGAGTAATACTCCTTACATAACATATAACATCAATTTGTACAAGCATGAAATTTGTCTCTTATTGCCTATTTACACTCGGGTTTGTGGCGGTAACACATGTGGAGAGGCGACCCTTCCTTTATGCTTTACCCCTACTAGCCTCACATTAGCCAAATTTTCCTTGTTTTGATCCATTTATTCAACTACACTCCTATATCGCCTACCCTTGTCAAGCTAGTCTTGTTGGTAAGTTTGAAAGCCTTGTTGCGGTCAACTTTATTGCTTTTGTGACGGATGTTGGAAGGAAGGTGAAATAAAAAGAAAAATGAAAACAATTGAAAAAGAAATGAAAAAAAAAAGAAGTGAAAAAAAATGATAAGAAAAAATGAAGTTGGAAAAGAATAAAAGATGGAGATTCATATTACTCCTATGTTGTTATTCCATATTATTTGAGGAGTATTGTTGCTGTTGTGAGTGAGCTTTTGCCTTCTTTGGCACTGTTCCTAAATTTTGATGTTGCTAGCTTGGCTTTTACCTCCACATATCCAAACTATTTTTCCTCTTCTTACCCAATTACCTCACCTCACATTCATATGTAAGTCCTCGACATGTGTTTTGGACCTCGTTGGTTGGAGTGTACGTGTACGGTGGCTAGAGATGTTTATCATGTTAGATTGCATGCATGCTTTTGTAGGTCGTAGTTAGGTGAGTGACTATATTCTTTCTCTCTTACAAAATTTATACTCGCCTTATGCTTTAATGAGAGATAAGCGACCAGTGAGAGTCTGACATAGATGGTCTTGCAAGGTCGACGGTTTGGTTGTTTTTGGTCATTGATTTAACTCGTTTACATTTGAATTTTTATGCTTATGCTTTGGAATTCATTCCTTAGCATGGGTGTGCTATTGCATTAAATTGGTTTAAAGAGTCTTTTGTGTAGCTCGCTCTGAGTTATGTACCACTCTATTAGTCTTTCCTCCGTGTTTTGTGTCTATTGCTTGCTTGGGGACAAGCAAGGGTTTGGTTTGGGGAGGTTTGAAATGTTCCCTTTTGGATGTATTTGTTTACATTTTCGGCACGTATTTCTACGAGTTTATTTATCTATTTCGCTTTATTTCCTCCCGTATTTGCTACTTTGGTATGTTTCATGTCTTTTGCAGGATTAAAGCTCATTTACGCATTTACGAGCTAAACCTGTTCCAGTGGAGCAAGAGGGAAGTTAGGGAGGATTTTAGACGAGCTAATTGGACACAATTTAAAGGGAATTCAAGCTTTGGCTAATAAAAAGTCCGTCTTGTTCATAGATTTCCCTCGACTAGTAATGAATGTTTATCAGACGAAGCCTCTTGTCTAGAAACTAATGCACCATACTTCATGTCATCTTATGTTGCCTTGTCGACCGACCACCATCATCGGGTCGTCCTACCACCACCATCATCAATAACCATATCCTCTGTCACTGCTCCTCGACTACCCAAACTGAGCAACGAGTTTTGGAGCAGCGGTTATGGCGTTCAACCTATGCCTTCACATCATCCTACCTGCAACTTGTTGCTAGCAATATGTCGTCCTCAACCTACTGCCTTCATGTTGTTCAACTGTTGCAACCATGTCGGTCGACCAAGTAGATATGTTGGTTGACCTAGAGTTAAGTTGTCCTATCTTCATACGCTCAAGTCGTCCAACTCCATATCCATGGTCGTTCGACCAATTCTTCTTCAAGCTTTATGTTGCTCGACACACTACTAAGCCTTGCTCCATCATCAATCAATGTCGTCCTAAGTTCAGAAGTAAGTCGTTCGACCAAGTTCAGTTTGTTGGTCGACAAGGTTCAGTTGTCGTTCGACTTGCAGCAGTTTAATTTGGTCGGTTGCATCGATTAATTTGTTTTATTGTTTATTTTTATATCTTTTCGGGCTTTACTATATAAGACCTGGTAAACTTTATTTTAGGTTATCTTGGATTGACTCGAAAACGTATTATTACTTCTTCTCTAAAACCCTTTTTAGATCTAGAATTTCTTCTTCTTCTCCATTGCTCATACTGCGGAACAATTTCGGTATTGAATTCATTTCTCCTTTTTGTTCTCTTATTATTCAGTTTAATTAATTTCCTTAATCTACTAGTAATTAGTTTTATTACTCATCTTTATTTTTCTATTTTATGCTTTTTAATCTCTTAATTAATTTCATTATGAATTTCTTCTCTTTATCGTTTAATTCAATTATTACTGCAAATTTAATTATGAGTAGCTAAACCCCTTTTTGTTAGGATTTAGGGGAGCCATGGTTTGAGACGGTATTAATGGGTGATTAGATTAGTTGAGGTAATTGGTTTATGTTGTTAATTGTGACATTTAATTGTGGTTAATTGGTTAAGTCTACGTAATTGATTAACTGATTTGACAAACCCCGACCTAAGATTGAAAGCCCGGTGAGGTTTAGACCTGTCACACACATTAGAGTGTCCTAGTAAGTTGCGAGAGCCCGCTAAGAGCATTTTGAATAGCGGACCGAGAGGACCTTTTCAGTGCCTTATAGACCGGTAAATGAGACTGACCTGTGACCCTACCTATGACTTGTAATAATCCATGGTGAACCGATGTCCTAGCTCCTTCCCTCTATATTTTCTCGACTTTATTTCTCTTTTTAAAACCTTTTATTTAATTGCATTTAGTTTAGTACAAAATCAAACAAATCCCCATTTGTGACTTAGACAGACTTATATTAACAGATAGATCGCAATTAGCCTCCCTGTGGATACGATCCCGATTTCCCTAGCTATATTAGTTAGAGACCAGTTGGTTTATTTTAGATAGGTTGCGACAGCCTCATCAAGTATCCACCGTAACAGTCTTGACTTGGCCTCCTTCTTAACATGGAGATACTTTAATGCTGCATGGTCAGAAAAAACAATAACTTTCGAACCTAATAAGTAGGACCAAAACTTTTCCAACACATACACCACAACTAGAAGCTCCTTGTCTGGGGTAGCATACTTCACCCGAGCCTCATCCAGAGTTCGGCTCGCATAGTAAATGGCACTCAAATCCTTGTCTTTCCTTTGACCCAATACCACGCCAATTGCATAATCACTGGCGTCGCACATTATCTCAAATGGTAGCTCCTAGTTTGGAGCCTGAATGATCGGTGCTGTAATCAAAGTCTGCTTTAACCTGTTAAAAGCAGAAAGACGTTCATTTGTAAACTTGAAAAGAGCATCCTTTAGCAACAATTATTTAAGTGGTTTAGCATTTCAGAAAAAACCTTAATAAATCGCCGATAAAAACCAGCGTGAACAAGGAAGCTCCTCACTCCTTTAACATTCACGGGAGGAGGCAGCTGCTCCACCACTTGCACTTTTGCTCTATCAACCTGAATGCCCTTATCGGAAACTAAATGCCCTAGTACAACTCCCTCGTTGACCATGAAATGGCATTTGTCCCAGTTCAGAACTAATTTAACCTCAATACACCTCTGCGAAATTTTATCAAGGTTAGTCAAACAGTCATCAAAACTATTACCATAGACGGTGAAATCATTCATAAAAACCTCTATAATAGACTCTATATACTCTGAAAATATCCCATCATACACCTTTGAAAGGTGGCTGGAGAATTGCAGAAACCGAATGACATCCTGCGATATGAAAACACACTGTTGAGCCAGGATAAATCCTGCCAGGGTACGTCAATAGTCGATCAGGCCAGTTTTTGTCAGGGGCACCACACATGTAGGGCTTGGTATAGCAGGCATCATCCAGGAGAAGAATATTAGGTCAGGGTTATCAGGATGATCCAATACTAATGTCAGATGATAAAAATAAGCATTGGATACTATAAGTAAAGATAACAAGGTGGAATAACGATTGGAAAATCAGTTCCTATCTTCATAGAAGACCAAGTCTACAATTCCTATTCTCAAGGAATGGTTTAGAAACAACCAAAGGCACGTTGCCTATTATCAAGAAACAACCTCCACATTCTCAGCCCAAAGATCCATTGCAAGATTGAAGCCTATAAATAGCAAAGTTACACATTATAATACACACACAACATATACTCCATACATTCATACGATCATTATAACCTACTAATCCCAATTATACTTAGTGAAAATTCTCTCCTGACTTGGTGTCCGTGGTGGATCTACCCAAGAAGTTTGTGGTGCCATCAATGAGAACGTATGATGGGACTGCATGTCCTCAAAATCACGTGGCTTTCTATAAGAAGGGGATGGTAACTGCATCAGTACCAAATTAGGTAAGGCAAGTATGCACGTGCAAAGGCTTTGGTACAAACCTGATCGGACCTGCCCTGCAGTGGTATATCAATCTACCAAACGGAAGTATCAAGTGCTTTGTTGACCTGGTGAATACATTCAATCATTAGCTTGGCAGTAGCAGGGAACTCGAAAAGCGGTCAAGTGATCTGTACAGGGTGAAGTAGAAACCAGAGGAGGCACTCAGGACTTTCCTGGCAAGATTCAACAAAGAAAAGGTGTTTATTCGAAGGTGTGACGTTGGAACAGCCGTGGAAGCATTCAGGCAGGGATTTCTACCAAATAGTGAACTCTCTGTGGATATCACCAAGTATCCCTGCCATACCTTCGAAGATGTCCAGGCGAAAGCACTAGCTCATATCCGGCTGGAGGAGGATAAAAGCTTCAAGTCAGAAATATCAGGCGGATCAAAGTATGAAAAGTCCAACAGGAAGAGTCATAGAGAAAGCAATTCCAGACCAACACCATATTCGAGGCATAACAGATCAGAAGTCAACCTTACCCAAGAACAGCGAGGTAATTCTTACACCTTCCCATCTATTCAGGAATATTACTTCTCTGTTGACATTGCAGGACTTATCAAACGCCTGGACAACTTGGGGGATGTAGTCAGGTGGCCAAAAAAGACTGACAACCCTAATTCAAGGAAGGATACAACCAGGTGGTGTGAATTCCACATGGACATAGAATATACAACAGAGGAATGCATAGGGCTTTGCAAGCAAGTGGCATATCTGCTAAAGAAAGGCTACCTGAAATACCTGATGTCGTCCAAAGGAATAGGTGATGGTTCAGTCAGGAAAGATCAATCAGAACGTGACCTGCAACCCACCACCTATCTATGAAGTTAAATTCATAAATGGAGGCTCAGAAATATGTGGCATGACCAGCTTAGCAGCAAAGAAGATAGCCAGGGAGACAAAGATAAGGTCCTCAAACAAACCAAGAAATTTTCCTCAGATCACATTCGATGATAGCGACATGCAAAGAGTTCCAGACCTGCACCATGATGTCCTGGTTATTACTATGCAAATTGGAACATCAAGAGTCCTGAGAATCCTTGTATATGGAGGGAGCTCAGTCAACCTGATAATGTTGGACGTCCCGAAAGCTATGAAGATCAACGAGGACCGGATTACAAAGAAGTCTGGTGTCCTGGTAGGCTTCAGTGGTGAAACCAGGAATACCCTTGGAGAATCCAGCTGCCAACCTATGTTAAATGAGTTTCATCTTACGAGAAGTTCGGGGTCCTGGATTGCCTGTCCTCTTACAAAGCCATCCTAGGAAGGCCATGGATACATAATGTGAAAGTTATTCCTTCAACATATCATCAATGTGTCAAAATCCCAACTGAGTAGGGGATATCAACAAGCAAAGGCGAGCAAAAATCCGCCCAGAAGTGCTACTCCGAGGCACTCAAGCCTTCCAAGGCAGGTAAGTCTCTCGCCTAGCAATTACAGTATCCTGTCAAGAGTACCTATGTGGCACAATCACAGATGGAAATCGACCAGGTAATTTTAGACCCCGAGTATCTTGACAGATATATCCTGACAGATATGCATTGGTTGGATTAGATGTTCCTGACTCAGTTAGGCCAGGTTTGATAAGTTTCCTTAAAAGTAAATCTTTTTATTTTGCCTGGTCTCATTTTGATATGACTGGCATTGATGGTAAAGTCATTACCCATAAACTCAATATTGACACATCCTTTAAGCCTGTGTAGCAAAAGAGACGCAAGTTTGCCCCTGAGCGGAATACGATCATCAATGAGGAAGTAGACAAACTCTTGGACATGGGAATGATCAGGGAAGTCATATACCCTGAATGGCTGGTCAATATTGTGGTTATAAAGAAAAAGAATGGGAAATGGAGAGTCTGTGTAGACTACACAGACCTGAATAAAGCCTGCCCGAAAGATATGTTCTCACTGCCACATATTGATGCTATGGTGGACGCAACAGTAGGGCATGAAATGTTGAGATTCATGGATGCTTCCAGTGGGTTCAACAAAATCAAAATGCACCCAGCTGACCAGGAACACACTGCCTCCACCACTGAAAGGGGGATATAATGCTACACTACGATGACATTTAGCCTGAAGAATGCAGGGGAAACCTATTAACGCCTGGTCAATACGATGTTCAAGGACCAAATTGGAGATACAATGGAGGTCTACATAGATGACATGGTGGTCAAATCAAAAAATGTTGTAGACCATGTGAAACACCTGGAGGTAGCATTCAAAATCCTGGAGAAGTACAACATGAAGTTGAACCCTTCCAAGTGTCACTTTGGCGTGTCAGCTGGAAAAATTTTGGGATACATGGTAACCAAGAAAGGAATTGAAGCAAGCCCTGAGCAGATAAGAGCAATCCTAGAGCTGGAGTCACCAAAGTCAATCAAAGACATACAAAAGCTGGCAGGACGAGTTGCAGCCCTGAACAGATTTATCTCTCGGTCATCTGAAAGATACAAAGCATTCTACAACCTGCTCAGGAAAAACAAGCAGTTCCAGTGGACGCCTGAACATGAACCAGCCTTCCAGGACCTCAAAACTTACCTCTCTTCTTCACCTTTGCTGGCCAAGCCAACCAAGGGAGAACCCCAGACAGTATACCTGTCAGTCACTGAGACAGCAGTAAGTGGGGTCCTGGTGAAAGAAGCAGACGAACAACAACATCCTGTTTACTATGTAAGTAGGAGTCTTCTGGATGCTGAAATGAGGTATGGCTTACTTGAAAAAAATGTTTTGGCTTTAATAGTATCTTGTACCAAGTTGCACCCATACTTTGAGAGTCACCCCATAATAGTCAGGACCAATTTACCTACAAAGTCTGTCCCGAGGAAGCCTAAACTGTTAGGTAGGATGGCTAAGTGGCCAGTCCAACTCAGTACCTACAACATAGCCTTTGAACCCAGGACAACAATTAAGTCCTAAGCCCTAACAGACTTTGTGGCTGATTTCAGCCCAACCCTAGAACCTGACCTAGTCAAAGAGGTAAACATACTAGATAGTCTCATGTCTGACCAGGAATGGGTCTTATATATTGACGGGGCAACAAACATGAGGGGAACAGGTCTAGGGTTAGTACTTAAATCGCCACATGGGAATATAATAGCCCATGCAATCAGTTGTGAGTTTAAAGCCACAAATAATGAAGCTGAATATGAAGCCCTGGTAGCTGGACTCAAGGTAAGCATTGAACTTGGTGCGCAAAACCTAAAGATAAAATCTGACTCACTTTTGATCACAAATCAAGTGAAGGGAATCTATGCTATACAAAATATTCTAAAATGATTTTATACTTGGAAGTTGTAAAATATCGTTGTGCAAAATTCACTTCATTTGATATCAATCAGATTCCAAGAGCTCTGAATACCCAGGCTGATGCCTTAGCCAGCCTACGATCTAATTTCAGCCCTGCAATCTTTGAAAACATACCTATTGTCCACCTGCTTGAACCCACCATCAGTAAGGCTGAACAAGTTTATATTGTCACTATTAATACCAACACCTGGACCAAGCCTTACTATGATTGGTTCTTGCGAGGCATATTACCTTACGACAGGCATGAGGCAAAGGCATTCAAAATCAAAGCTTCTACCTATACTATCATCAATAACACCCTGTTTAAAAAGTCTCAGGCCGGACCATACCTACGATGCATGGAACCACATGAAGCAGAATATGTAATTCAGGACATACATGATGGACATTGTGGCAACCACAAAGGAGGCAGGAGCCTGGCAAGCAAGGTCCTCAGGACAGGCTATTTTTGTCCTACACTGAGAGCTGATTGTCTGGCATACAGTTCTAAATGTAAAGCCTGTCAATTATATTCCCCATTCATCCATCAGCCATCTGAGCTACTACACTCAATATCAGCACCATGGCCGTTTATAAAATGGGGGATGGATATTGTAGGCAAGCTACCTCGGGCTCTAGGACAAAAAGTATACATGTTGGCTATGACAGACTATTTCTCCAAATGGATGGAGGCATATTCATTTAGGCAAGTCAAAGAAAAGGAAGGCATATCATTCATCAAGAGAAACATTGTTTGCAGATATGGAATCCCATCAGAAATAGTATGTGATAATAGCACACAATTTTTCGGGAACAAAACAATGGTCTTCTATGCAGAGTGGAATATAAACCTGGTAACTTCCACACCGGGCTACCCAAAGTCTAATGGCCAGGCAGAATCCAGTGATAAAGTGGTGATCAGTTGCCTGAAAAAGAAACTGAAGAAGAAAAAAGGCATATGGGCTGAGGAGATCCCATTAGTTCTCTGGGCTGATAAAACTACACCAAAGACAGCAACAGGACAGACCCCATATTCCTTGGTCTATGGTTGTGAAGCAGTCATTCCTGCAGAAGTACATGTGCCAACATCTAAATGCAGCCTGAGTACTGTTGAAGAAAATAAACCCTTGATGCAAGACAGCCTGACTCTAGCTGAAGAGTTAAGGGACGCAGCTAAGATCAGGATTGCATCTTACCAACAAACTGTGGCTAGAAGCTACAACAAAAATGTCAACATCAGAGGTTTAAGAGTAGGAGACCTAGTACTTCGAAAGGTTTTTCCAAATACAAAGGAAAAAAATGCAGGCAAACTAGCTCATGTATGGGAAGGCCCATACCTGATTGATTCCATAGTTGGTCAGGCGCTTACATGATACAAACCCTGGAAGGTGACATGATACCACATTCCTGGAACGTCACCCATCTCAAATTGTTTCATGTGTAAGCGTCTAGAAAATGGCTATCTCTTGTTACTTTTTTGACATACCTCTACATGTTCGTAATTGCCGTTGCATGAATAAAAATTGTCCTATGTTTTATTCCATATCTTTCTTTGTCTCTTTAAACTTTCCTGCAACATGACTATTCAAAATCCTGAAAACTTGTTTTACGCTTTCTGTAATTATAATTTGTGTCATTACATACTTAAACAAATGTTCAGGATTGAGGGTCATTCCACTAAGCCTGAACAGCATTCCAGACAATGCCTTACATAACCTGACATAACAAAGATCAACTGATCTCACTGTTTTGTCGCATTTAAAATTTAACAGAAAAATGAGCTCGGTACAAATTAAAGCAAGTAGAATAGTGAAAGATCCTGACTACTTGTTTATAAAGCCCTCCAGACAGACACATACTAAACCCTCCTGACAGGCATA
>VHZZ01007230.1:28433-43080 GCA_009801015.1 Silene noctiflora | reverse complement strand
AAAACTTCGCCCCCGAAGTTTAACATTCAACAGAAGTACGAAAGACTTAGAGAATCACACATTCATCAAAGCGTAACAGTCTAATTAATCAGGGTACTTCAAGTTAGACAATCACAGTTAAGTCTATCACGACATACCAAACCAATCACATCTTCATATCATCAAAATTTTTACAATCATCAAGATTTTACAATCATCACGACATACCAAACCAATCACATCTTCATATCATCAAAATTTTTACAATCATCAAGATTCTAGAATCATCACGATATACCAAACCAATCACATCTTCATATCATCAAAATTTTTACAATCATCAAGATTTTACAATCCTATCCTTCTTAAAACATGGTTACGTCCCCGTAACCTCCATTATAAAACTTCACATGCAATACAAAAGCGGAGTTCACTGAAAACGAAAGCAGTCACAAACCTATTTCCGATTTAAGACAAGCAGCATACAATCAACTAACAGGATATACACATTACCATTCTATATTACGCAGTTAGGTGTCATATTAAAGTCATCAACATTTACCTAACCCAAGGTCTTTAACACCAAAGAAAATACACTTTGCGTCAAACGTAGCAATAAGAGCACTGTAGGAGATACTTGAAAATTTAAAATATTTCATATTAGTAATCATATTACAAAAGTGAAGTTCATATTCTTGCATGTAAGGTTCAGGTGATAAGACATTAGGCAACAGTTCATTAATGTAAGTAAACACTGAGCAATGGCATAGTTTCGTAATATACTAATCATAACGTTAAGTCGGATACTGTTAACTATTTCTAAGTCCTAAAAGAAAGATAATCAATATGCTCAACTTTCCAATTAAAGTTAATCACACCCATGTTACCCATTCCTTGAGAACCCAAAATTTCAGGTCATAACATGTGGTAAAGAAAGTTTATAATAAAAATTAACGCATTCATAATTAAATCAAAACACACTCTATCTTAGACTAGCAAGACAACTTTGCATCTCTAGGCGCAAATAAGTTAGAAACTAATCAGGTATGTTCTTCCATTTACTCACATGATATCATTTAACATAAGACTAGCAATGAATGTAACTTGCAAAAGCCATAATTAATTAAGCGTTCCTTCCATGGTGAAGTCTTTATACATTTTAGAAACATAAAAAGTCATCAAAGTGTGCGAACAAAATTTAGATTCATAGGCTAACAATACAAGACAATTTTTATAACACAAAGGGTTCATGCAAAATTCCATTAGCACACATTTACAGAATTTGGGTCATGTTGCAAAAGTCACTATAAAATATCAACACATCAAGTTTTAACATGGCTTATCATTTTGAAAACATCTTGACACATTCTAAACAATGGAGTTGAAATTATTGACAAATCATAAGCACGAATTAAATGAAATTTTTTACAAAATTATAGGTCGAAAGCAAGATTGCACAGTAATATTCTGACCATGTCCACTAAAACATTTATTTCTCTAAAACCATAAATTCAATAAGCATGAAATCAGTGGTAACAGAAAGCTAATTCACAAGATTAAAACTCATACAATTTTCGTGGTTAGATATTAAGTAGATCAAACATGGCAGCCCAAACAAACAAGGGTAAAATTTCTGAATATTCGAAATAATTTTTTTTCCCTGTGTCAACAAAACTTGGCGATACTTTATAAGAACAGGTAATTCACTTTGTGACATAAGAATAACATGTATTGCATCGCTTATTATGATTAGTTATGAAGAAATTATAGAGATTACTATGACAAGGAACTAAACATAAATACCTAATTAATATATGAATTAGTAAAACCATCAAAAAAGGTTCACCTTATTCAAAATACTCACAAATAACTATAAACAACCAGGCTGTTATATGACTTTTACTCATGCTAACAAGTTTATCAATTAAAATTTTTCATTCTACCATTTGTCAAGACACAACTCTAATGAACATGCTATAACAACACATCAGAACATTATAAAGTCATATTAATGAAGCTCAAGGGATGATAAAAATCTAGTGTATTAAAAATGGACATAAAACTTACATTTTCAAAAGTCATAAATCCTGCCCCAAAAAGTCATAAATAAATAATCGCTTGACTATTTCATGAGTTTTTATACTTTTTAGAAAATACATAGAATCAAATAAACATGAGAGGAAGAATCAAGTTCAAAGCTCAAAATATCAATTTATAACGAATTTTACAACTTGATTGGTCTAAACAGAAATTTAATAGCAATTTGTCAGAAACTTAGCTCAACTTGCAAAAATCACTATTAAATAACAACATATAAAGATCTCACTTGGTTTATCATTTTGGAAACATATACTTCTCATTTTAACAGTGGATTCGGAATAATTCATAAGCAGTAAGTAAGTTTTAAATGACAAATTTTACAAAAATATGGGTCGAAAACATGATTGTGCAGGAATATTTTGACCACTGACCAGTAAAACATTTATTATTCTTAAACTGTAAATCATTTAAGTATAAAAGGAACGACATATGAAACCTAACTCATGAGGCTATCATGCTTAAGATCTCCGGCCATAGACGGTAAATAGAGAATAAATAGCAGCCATATCAAGTAGGTGTAAAAATCAGGCAAACAGGTTTCAGCACAAGCTCACCCTTTTTACCGAATCACACGCTCTATAAGCACAATACCCGTACTAACCTATCCCTAATTGGATATGTATCTAAGCGTCCCTCATAACATATTCCTAACTTGCTAAATCACAACTACGATTGAAGGAAAACAGGCAAGTCAATAAAGCTTCTCATTATTGTAACGACATTATACTAGCATGGCTTCGGGGAAACATGTACCACATATCACTAGGCATGAATTTCTATTTCACCAATCATCGCATCCAATCATCCATAACACAAGTCATATCCATAAGTTCCATCCAATAATTATCTCATAAGGCAGTCATACGATAGTAATTTCCTCAATACCATTCACTTCACTTTTACTTATCTTTCAATTCTCCATCCTGTATCAAGATTAAAATTTCTATCTTAAGGCAACAAACGACTCTTAAAACACAACCTATTTCCAACTACCCCACTCGATCAATCGCTCAAGGTAACTGGTTCAAAACTGGAAGGGCCAGATGTTTGGTATGAGGGGCCCTACTCACCCCAAGCTTTAGGGGCTCCTAACAGTTCCTACCCGGGTTCATTTTATTAGACACATCCTAAATTCATTGTTGTTCATTGGTTTAGACCTGAGGATCGTTCGCTCTGATACCACATTGTAACACCTCCATTTATTCAGGAGCCTTTAGCAAGACATTCCTAGATAAATAGGACTGTTACCATCTCGGTTTCCCGAGGTAATGAATAACAAAGATAAACAAACCAAAGTAGTTTAATTAAAATATCGTTAAATGACTTATTACAAATTACAACCAACTTAAACTAATTATATTACATAAACTGAACAAATAAAACGAAGTGATTGACCAACTAAGTGATCTAGACTTCTAGGTCATGTTATATAGCCTCACGTCATCCAGCTTCCTGCTAAGTCAACTCTGATCCTGCCAATCAGTCTGATCCCCAATAATTGGTTCATCACAGGTGTTCAACGAATGCACTGTCAATCACAAGGTTGAGTAGGATATAAATAAACAACAATACAGTAATAGATGCACAAAAAAATAATGAGACAATGCAACCGATGAACCTCCGCATCCGACACCACTACTCTTCTCCAATACTCCCGTGATCACATCCTGAAACATCCACCTCGCCATTCCCTAGGCCAAGGTTAAACTCAACCGTCGTTGAGATCCAGGACAACGCCCGAGGACACGAGGGTCAAGCCTGTAGACCAGCCTTGGGCCTAAAAACCAGGATAAACCCGAGGTAATCCAGAGAAAAGCCTTCTAAAAGCAGCGCCAGCCTGGGCCTTTATCAACATCACCATCTCCAACACCGACACAATATGAATGCATGCCAATAAACACAATATAACAAATCAGGCCGGTAATCACAAATCTCAATCTCATTCCAATATCAATAACCAACTGAATAACAAAACCACACATGTATAAACATGCCAAACAAACACCGTTCACATTAATACCATAGTTGAGTAGATATATCCTACCTTGTAAAAGAAAGTCTTGACAGGAATTTATCATTTCAGAAATACTCCACTTCAAACTCGTCACCAAAAACAACCCGACAACCACCAACTCCGTCCCTGATAGCCACCAACCCCACCGTGGCAGCCTCCCCTTCACCACAGCGGACCCCTCCTGACACCACCAGACCCGCCCACTCCAGCCACTGTGTCCAACCACCGCGATTAAAACCCTAGAACCGACACCTCCATTCAACCTCACTCCCTTTTCACCCCGACACTAACCACCACACTGGCCCATACCACCTCTGGCCACCAACTTCATCACCACTGACTCACAGTGGTTCCAGGGGTGGTTATTCCCTCCTCTCGAGCCCTCTGCACTACTACAACAACCACCACCAAACCGCCTGCCTCACACACCACTCTTCCCCTTGTTTTTGTTTTCTGCGGCCACCATAACCACCAACCACTACCTATAACCACCACGACACACTCCCCGAGGTCACCCCAACCACCAGGTTCCAACCCACCATGCCTTGGTCAAGTCAGGTCCCACAAATGGGTTCAAACACGGGTTCACTCCCTTTTTTACGAATTCCGCTGCCTCAACCACCGTGGTGGCGCACTCTACCACCACCGGCCACCACTACTGCACCATGGTGGTCGACTCTATACTAGCAACCACCACCCACTAACCCAGGTCCTACGGACATCAGCCCATGGGTCAAAACCCGACTAATGACCTTCTCCCCTTCAACCCGTATCCCCGTCTTTAAACACATACCACCACCACTACGATGGTTGACACTTGTCAGGGATTGGTCAGGGTCGTTAAGGGTGGTCCGAACTTAGCCTAGGGTCTTGGTCAGGTCTATCGAGTCAGCCTAGGTCTAGTTGTGGTCGAGTCCAAGGTAGGTGCGCGTGAAACTAAAATGAAACGACAAAGCGATAATATAAATGGTACCTTGAACGATTCCCATCTCAAAGTCCTTGCGTTCTCCCTCTATCACTCCCCTTACAATTTTCAGAATTATGGTGTATGAATGAATGGTAAACTCGTCTGGTAGGTAGGTTTAAGAAGCATTCAAAATGCTTTCAAATGGTTCAACCGTTGATTCTTATGCCTCATAAATGACCACATTCAAACCTCATAAAAATTTATAATTGACCTCGTAAAATACTCGGTTTACCTAGGTTTACGTGGTGCATAACCCCATTCCCAACACCATCTTATTATTTTATTATTTAACGTAGTCGTTACGTAAAGCGTAGTACGAATTCAATATAATTAAATATCGTAAATACCGTCTTAAACATCATTTCGTTACAAATATCATGATATGTAAATTACTATTATTCTATTAATAAGCGTCACAAATAAATATTTTAAATATAAAATACATTTTTCATAAATATAAATACATTTCCTTAATATATATATATATATATATATATATATATATATATATATATATATATCTGAAGAATTAATATTAACATTCATAAAACATATTTTAATATAATAAAATATATAAGAATATAATTTGGTTATAAAAAGACTCATTTCATAAAATACATATATTAATAATCATTTGATAAAACGTTTAAAATAAATATAATTATCATCGACAAGCATGTTAACTAAGTTTCGAGAAAACGGAGTATTACAAAAGTGTAGTGCTGTTCTACAAGCTAATCCACCACCCAAGCTATAAAGAATCCAATGAGTTTTTCTATTCCTTGTCATATTGGTCATCTTGCTATTAGTAAAGCTCTTTGTGATTTAGGAGCTAGTGCCAGTGTTATGCCCTATTTAATATGCAAAAAGCTTAATATGGCTCAACTTAATGTTACTAATATGACCCTACAAATGGCCGAACGAGCTGTTAAGCAACCCCTAGGTGTCTTAGAAGATATTCCGGTTAGAGTAGGGAAATTTTTTATTCCAGTTGACTTCATTGTTTTAGATATGGCTGAAGACACTCAGATTCCTATCATCTTAGGTAGACCATTCCTTCACACAACAGGGGCGGTTATTTATGTTAGGAAGGGATGACTAACATTAGCCGTGGGAGATGACACCATCATTTTTAACTTAGAAAAATCACTAAAGCAACCTATGATAGAAGAAACTTGTCATAGAATTGATATTGTTGATATTACCACTGATGAGTGTCTTGCTTTGTGCTTGAATAGGGATCCTCTAGAGATTTCCCTAGTGACTGATTCAGACAAAGACGGGTTCATGGAGTCCAGAAGTCTATACCATGGAGCAGCTGTTGATTGGAGAGGAATGCAAAAAGGCAAAAGGTTTATAGCTTAGGTAGCCCATCTAAGGCTACCGAGGTACAAAAACCTGAACTTAAACCCCTTCCCTCTCATCTTAAATATGTGTTTCTGGACGATTGTGAAATGAAACATGTGATTGTTAATGCTAGCCTAACTGAGGGCCAACTTTCCGCCTTATTGGCTATTTTGAGAACTCATAAAAAGGCCATTGGGTACAACATTGACGATCTACAAGGTATTAGTCCTTATTTTTGCATGCACCGTATTCATTTGGAATAAGGTCATAAGCCAAGCGCGCAGGGTCAGAGACGATTAAACCCTCCTATGCAGGAGGTGGTAAGAAAAGAGGTTCAAAAGTTACTTGATGCTGGTATTATATATTCTATTTCCGATTCTCAGTGGGTTAGTCTTGTCCAGGTCGTACCAAAGAAGGGAGGTAATACAGTAGTAGCAAATGATAAAAATGAATTAATTGCTACTAGACTTGTTACAGGATGGAGAATGTGTATAGATTATAGGAAGCTAAATGCTTCTACTAAAAAAAGATCACTTCCCCTTACCCTATATTAATCAGATGTTAGAATGACTAGCATGTCATAATTACTTCTGTTACCTAGATGGCTACTCAGGATTCTTTCAAATACCCATTCACCCTGATGATCAGGAAAAGACCACTTTTACATGTCCATATGGTGTATTTTCTTATAGGAGGATGCCTTTTGGTTTATGTAATGCCCCAGCTACCTTTTAGCGTTGTATGATGGCCATATTTTCTGATTATATAGAGTCTATTATGGAAGTCTTTATGGATGATTTCAGTGTTTATGGTACTGACTTTGATGTTTTCTTGAGAAATTTGTCTAATGTTTTGCAGCGCTGTGAGACAAGCAATCTTGTGCTAAACTGGGAGAAGTGCCACTTTATGGTTACTGAAGGGGTGGTTCTTGGTCATTTGGTGTCCGGGAGAGGCATCCAAGTGGATAAAGCTAAGGTTGAGGTGCTTGAGCAACTACCTTACCCGGTTAATGTTAAGAGTGTGCGAAGTTTTCTTGGTCATGCATGATTCTATCGCCGTTTTATAAAAGATTTTTCAAAAATTGCTCAACCACTAACCCAACATCTTCATAAGGATGCTCCTTTTGTATTTACTGATGAGTGTGTTAAATCTTTTGATAGGATTAAGTAGGCTCTTATCGCAGCTCCGGTGATCCAGTCTCCTGATTGGAGTTTCCCTTTCGAGGTTATGTGTGACGCCAATGATTATGCAGTTGGAGCTGTTTTGGGGCAAAGGAAAGATAAGGTGTTGCATGCTATTTACTGATGCGCAGATTAATTATGTTACTACGGAAAAGGAGCTTCTTGGAGTTGTCTATGCATTAGACAAGTTTAGAGCCTATCTTGTGGGTTCGTTGGATTATATTGCTACAAGAATTTGACCTAGAGATTCGGGACAAGTTGGGTGTTGAGAATGTTGTTGCTGACCATTTTTCTCGATTGAAGTATGATGGAAGAGAGTCTATTCCCATTGACTATTCTTTTCCAGATGACCAATTGCTAGCCATTACTACGGGCACTCCGTGGTTTACTAATTATGCCAACTATTTGGTTGGAAGTATTCTTCCTCTCGACTTATCTTATCAGCAGAAGAAGAGATTTATGCATGATGTGAAGCAATATTTCTGGGAGGATCTATATTTGTTCCGGGAATGTGCTGAAGGTATTTACAGATGGTGTATTCCAGAGAGTGAGGTACATGCCATTCTTTCTCACTGTCATTCTTCTTCTTATGGCGGTCATCATGGTCCATCTAGGACATTTGCTAAGGTGATGCAGTCGGGTTTCTTTTGGACGACTATCTTGAAGGATGCTACTAGTTTTGTTCGTTCTTGTGATGTATGTCAGAGGACGGGTAGTATTTCGCAAAGGCATGAGATGCCTCAAACTGGGATCTTGAAGGTGGAGATTTTTTATGTTTGGGGTGTTGACTACCAAGGGCCATTCCCGACATCTCATGGGAACCAATATATACTAGTAGCTGTTGACTATGTCTCTAAGTGCGTGGAAGCTGTTGCCACTCCTACTTGTGATGCTAAGGTTGTGGTTAAGCTATTTCAGACGATTATCCTTCCTCGATTCAGAGTCCCTCTTGCAGTTATAAGTGATGGAGGGAAGCACTTTGATGAGCGTTATCTTAATTCATTATTGAAGAAATATTGCGTTACACATCGTAGATGATTGAGTTATCACCCACAAAATAGTGGGCAAGTGGAGGTTTCTAATAGAGAGCTGAAATCCATTCTTGAGAAGGTAGTTAGCCAAAATAAAAAAGATTGGAGTTGTAAGCTTGATGACATCTTATGGGCTTACCGTACTGCATTCAAGACTCCAATTGGTGCATCTCCATACCGGTTTGTCTTTGGCAAAGCTTGCCATCTTCCAATGGAGCTTGAGTACAAGTCTACGTGGGCCATAAATGAGCTAAATATGGATCCCTCACTGGAGGGTGAGAAAAGATTGATGCAGATGAACGAGCTTGATGAGTTTCAACTGCATGTTTATGATAGTGCTCGAGTTTATAAGGAGCGAACCAAGAAGTGGCATGACAAGCACATTTTGCAACGGGAATTTTATGTAGGTGAGAAAGGACTACTATTTAACTCTCGTTTGCATATGTTTCCAGGTAAGCTCAGGTCTAGATGGTCAGGACCATTCACTGTTGCTGAAGTGAACAAATTTGGGTCAGTTACACTACAAATTAACAAAGGTGAGACTTTTAAAGTCAATGGGCTACGCATAAAAGTGTACGGTCGAGCGGAGTTATAGAGGTTGTTGACCTCTTCACTATTGATTCCTCTCACTGATGAGGTAATACGGTCGAGCGGGACCTCTTAAACTAGCGCTACCAGGAGGCACCCCAGATCTTTTACTGTAATATTTATGTAATTTAGGACTTTACTTGCATTTAATTTCGTTATTTCAATTTCATGAGTATACTTCTGAGTTTGGTGGGGTAGGGAATTTAACGTATTTTTGGAGAAATTTTGTAGAAAAGACGTAATCCATGGCGAAAGTTGATGTGTGGACGAAAAAAGATGGAATTCTGCTGATACTCGATCGAGTTTTTGTGTACTCGATCGAGTACACTTGTCCTTTAATTTTTATTCAAATGTCGAGAGTTGGGGTGTTCTGAAAACGCATACTCGATCGAGTACACGCAGTGAACCCGGTTCCGATTTCTTTTTTTCTCTCTTTCCCAACTTTCCTTCTTCCATTTGTGCATTATTTCGTCCCTTTTTTACTTTCTTCTCCCTAAATATACTACTCCCCTCCCTCTAATTCCTTCATATCATCATCAAACCTTCAATTAATTTATGCTAAATTGATTTCTAGCCACTTTATCTGCTCCGTTGTGCTTATTTGCGTGCTATTTTCCTCCAATCTTTCAAGTAAGCTTTCAATTAACAAATTACTTCATTGTTGCTTATTTCTTGTTTTTTTTGCCTTGAATCTTCCCTTGCTCATATGTAATTGTTTTTTCCTTGCTATTTGATCCATTAATTGTTGAATTAAATGCCTAAATTCGAAAATTTCAGATTTAGGGTTCATAATTTTGGTATTGATTTTAGCATTAAATTGGTTGATAATTATGTTTATTTGCTTCGATTATGCTTAATTTGTCATATACATACACTTACCTTGCTATTTACATAGTTTATGTGTAATTTTCGATAAAAAAAATCAAATTTTCCGACTCACTCTGTCTTAAACGTGAGCTATGTTTGGCATTCAAATTGGTTTGTAATGTTTATATTGACATTTGTAGGCGTGTCTAGCTTGGAGAAACACCAAAAACAACCTAGAGGACGACGGGCTCGAATCCGTCAACCCATTGTGGAATCCCTCGAAGAAGATGACGATGAGGACATTGTGGAAGCCGAAGAAGAGGAAGATGCGGAGTACCCGTTTATTATCTTTCGGGATGAGGCTCAAAAGCGAAAATTTGAGCGCTTGTTGAGGCAAATAATGGAGCCAAATCGGTGTGTTAATCATTCTATCCTACGTACTTATAAAATTGAGTCGATTATGGAAGATATGTTTAATGAGATTGGCTTGTATGGTCTGTTTGAACTTCCTGAGCTTTCCTACCGCCCTTTAACCTTGGAATTTCTTAGCTCTTATCGCTATGATAAAATCCGTCATAGAGTTGGTTTTCGTTTGCTTAATACTGAGTATAATATAACCTGTAATGAGCTTCTCGCGTATTTAGACTATGACTCGCATACAGATGGCGATTAATATGTGGTTCCTGAGGGTTTTGTATGCTACCCGGTTCTTTCCTTTATTTACGGGTTATATAGATGTCGATGTTAGTGTTTTGGCCTTGAGTGATGTTCAGCATGCGTGTTTAAAATTGTTTATGAGAATGAGGAGTTACCTCTTATATGGTCGTTATGACAAGGGCAAGGTGCATTCCATGTAGGTCCTTCTGTGTGCTAGTTACTTGATCCCTTATCGGGAGGCTCCCTTTCAGTTTAGCCTCCTTGGCGTTATTGCTTCTGTGTTGCATCGTATGACAGGTCCTCGAGCTACTCTTGAGTGTGGGGCTATTGTAACTAAGTTAGGTCATCGGTTGGCTCACTTTGATGGGAGGGCTCCTTATGAGCCAATGACTCAGTGGGAGCCACGGGTGGATGATGACTGTCTGCGATATGGAATTTATTTTTTGACTCTTATTCGTGGTACTGATTACTAATGGAGAGTGAGAGATAAACTATACATGCGGCTACCTAATGATCAATTGCCTCCTATTTCTGCTTTAGAGGAGGATGAGTCACCTACTCGCCCTTATTCGGTGATCTACTTGATCCCAGATGAACTCTTGGGACCTTTGCCTACCGTAGCTTCTTCGGGTACTCCGGGTACTACAGGGCAACGTAGACATCGCCACCATGCTCCTTCACATGCCCCCGATTCTTTTCAGCCCCGTCCTGTTGCTTCTTCCTTCCCACATTCTATGCATCATGGATTCCAGTTTGATCTTGAGGTAGCTAGGGAAGTTCGAATTCCGGAAGGTATTAACCATGCCTTGGCTACTCAGCGATTGTGGGGGCACTTAGATACGATGAGCCTTTCTACAGGTGAGTCATACTCTGGAGCTTGACCTACTTACTACACTGGTCCTGAGGATGATAGGCATGTGTTTTATCTTTATGGCACGACACCTGATGCCTTTTCTGCTAGTCCTTATGACACTGAGTTTGGAGCTCTTGCTCGACCTTTATACACCCCTATTCGGCCGGATATGCCGGTCGGTGGATTTGGGGATCAGTTTGGGGCTTCTACATCTCAGGAAGGTCAGTTTGATGTTGGGACCTCGGGCCATGGTGGTAGTGGTCGACGAGGTGGTCGACGTGGCGGTCGTGGTGGATATGTTCCTGATCCTGAGTTGGATGATTTGCCGAGATATTTTGATGAGTATGATGATGCTGAGCAGTAGTGACAACTGGTTACTATTTTCCCCCACTTTCTAGCTGGTTTGGGGGAGGTTCTACCTTACTGACGGAAGTTTCTATCCTTGTATCTATTTCATATTGTATTTTCTTTAGTTTGCTATTTCCCTCTCCTTTTTGTTAGATGTGTGCTCCTTAGGTTGCTACTGATGTTGGTTTATTGTGATTGTTGTGCTGATAGAGTCACAATGAGGACACTATGACATTTAGGTTTGGGGGAGTATTTATTTATGTTGTGTGCTTTATTTCAGTTGTTTGCTTTAAAAAATCAAAAATCCATAAAAAATTGAAAATTTATAAAATCCAAAAATATGTTTTCTTTTGTTTTGGGTCGAGTCTTGGTGAATTAAGTAGTTGTGATGATAATTTGCATTATTTTTGCATTTGAATCCCAATACAGTTATCCATGTACTTCGTTTGACCTGTTATTTATGAAAGCAAAACTCATATCTCAAGTCTTGATCGTAATAACATGCCTTGTGCTAAGTAAATTTGATAAAATTATGTTGGTAAGCCACTTAGATTCTGAGGTCTATAGAGCTTCCTATGCCAAGAACATCAATAAGATGGTCTCATTGTCAATTAGGTCTGAATGTGGTTTCTCCTTGTGAAATGTGTAATATCAAACTGCATAAGTGTGAAATTAATTTCTTGATACTTTTATTGTGTTCATTTAACTAAGTACATGTGGATAGGTGATTCTTACCGTCCAAATAAGCCTTACATTTCATATTTTTTTAGCCCGTTTGAACCCTTGTAGGCGTTTTATATCCCATTTAATAGTTACAATCCATAATTTGCCTACCTTATCGGGACAGTCGCAGTTGCCTACTTTTCATGTTTATTTTACTACTAAGGTTGGGTTGGGACTTATAATTTTCAATGTGGATGTAGTAGAATATTTTGAAGCAATTGTGTTAACTCCTTATGTCGGAAAATGAGAAGTATGAAGCAAAAAAAGGGAATTGAAAAAGAATGAAGAATTGAAAAAAGGAGAAGAAAGAAAAAGAAAAAAAAGAAAAAGAAAAAAATGAATGAAAAGAAAAGAAAAAGAAAAGAAATATTGCTTCATAATATTGTTAAGGAGTTATATTGGTATACTAGAGTCTAATTCATTTTTGGGGAGTATCTAATTGTCTCTCATGTTTTGTCAAAGTTGAGATAATTTCTCTACTTGGGTTTATGTATTCTTATTGTTGTAGAATTGGTTTTGGTTAGTATGTAGCTGCGACTACCGTCTTAGCCTCACATCCCCATAACGTGCCTTGGCACAAGCCTTTTCTACCCYTTGCCCATTTACCACCCTTTTTGTCTTTGATACATGTACTTTTGTCTACTATTTGAATGCTTATTAGTTGGGGAAATTTCTATCACATTAGATTGCATGCATGTTTCATAAGTCCAGTGAGTGTTCTATTTCTTTCTATTTTTCGTATAACTCACCCTTTATGAGTGCATGAGTTAATCCGAGAGAATACGACTAATTTGTCTTGCAAGGTTGAAAGGTATTTGGCTATGTTGCGGTATCATGTTATATCTTGAGATGAGCTGTGTTCTTCTTTTACCCGTGCCTTCGAATTTGTTTTGTTGGCATAATTTTGGTCACTACCTTGTTATAGATATGGGTAACTTGGGATTTGTATGTGCATTAACATTAGCTCTTAGTTGTTCTGTGACACTCCCATCTACCAGGGAGCCTTAACAAGACCTTCCCCGACAGATAAGGGCGTTACCATCTCGGTTACCCGAGGTAAAGTAATAATCAAACGTCAATAATAGAACATTTTAAAGTTATTTCAGGTCATTAAACCCAAAAGGAAAAGATACATCTCATGACTCAACCGACTATGCAACACTATCTTTGTCGGACTTGTGATAAACTCGTCCCTCCAGAGAACCCAGCTAAGATCCAGAAAGCAACCTGCTAAGACTGACTGGTCACCGTAAAGGATCACAGCAGACACAACATAAAAAGAAACACAACGAACACCACACACGGTCAGTAACTTTAGGAACACACAAGAACAAATATAATAAACATACACCCATACCGTCACATCTCCACACTCCTGACTACACACAAAAATGTGTAGCCCTGCCAGAATAGCCCTTGCAACGGATATTCCACGCCGCCAGTGGGGGACCGTAGCCGTACCCACCAAATCCCCGCTCATCTATTCCGAGCGAAAACCCAAGTTCCTTAATGTGCACATCCCCTTATGCGGCGGGTTCCACAGAGGGCAAATCAAGGGCGTGAAGTCACTCCCGCAAGTTACTCCTCTCAGACGAGGGCGCGCCTCGCGAACCATAGACAACACATCCAATCACATTATGCAACAACCAATATCATTACCATCGAAATCAACATAATACATATCAACCAATCATCAACCACATTACAAACATGTAAACAATAACTAAGTAGGAAAACCCTACCTTTAGCGATCCGCAGCAACACCGCGTATAACCGCAAGGCGACAAGCAACCACCATAACCACCTATTGCAAATAGCACGACAATCTATTACTACCACTACAACCATAACCAAACTAAGGGAAAAGATGATGATGATGAAAACATACCTATACAAAATATTCCGGCGGCAAGACCACTACCCGACACATGCTCCCATCCCTATGGTGACTCAACTCCGTTATGTTGGAGAAAAGTGTCCCCGACAATAATGCGATCACAAATTGTCGATCATGATTGATCACATGTGTAAATCTCATTTTAAGAATACATG
>VHZZ01007229.1:12427-36030 GCA_009801015.1 Silene noctiflora | reverse complement strand
GGAGGCAAAGATAAAGATTTCTAAAATATCTAAGATATTATCACAATAATTAATGATAATTATCTCTAAATATCCTAGATGATATATAATATCTAGATACCAAAATATGTAAAATTTTGGTGTCTACAACATGATATCAAGTATAAAAATTGAACAACTCGGAATGATAGCCACTATATACCAGTGTTTGTATGCGAGATGAGGGCTTGAGCGTTTTTAACTTCTTGTTGCTTGAGTAAATAGTACTAGTGTAATTTAATTCAAGACTAATATAAATAAATAAAAAAACAAATTTTAATACTTCCTAGATGGGATCACAAAAGCCTCAAATGTTCCAATTTTTCAATACGTTCTATATCAATTTGGATACTCTTCATTTCTTTCTCTCTATTTCCTCTCTAATACACACATATTATATTATATATTTCATTTTCATTTATTTACGGTTTCTTACTCAATTCCATTTACAACCACCGGTCTATCCAAAATTAGATCCCGACCTTTAAAAAGTAAGGATACACGCTATATACTTGCTTTCATTGTGTGATAACTGGTAACATAGTTCATTACTATTCAGTACAACCTGATAGTCGGCCATGAGTATAGCCTCGACTGTAGTTTATAACTACGTGTGCCAAGTGGCAACAAAATTTTTGAGAACAAGATTACAAAAAGTATAGGGCATATGATCCAGACCACTTGATAGAAGAAGAAGAAGGCCAACTATACTTTATGAGAAAAAGTGAATAGCTGATGTCTTTTGGTATATGATTGATTTTTTTATCACAAATTCTTATTAGAAACGGACACTATCAGTCCACAATATGAAAGTGACACCAATTATGGGGTGCTCCATTTCCCGCCACTTGACTTTCCACTTGCTTTATTGTGAGAGAGACACTATCCGTCTTTAGCTTGTGACGGATACTATCCATCACAAGCAAGACGCTTTGTTTTTTTATATAATCGGAAGTAAACAAAATGGAATGAAGGGAGTAAGAACTAGACGAGTTGAGATCCTCTTCATTTCTCCCTCTCACAAAACAATTTTATATTGTTGTTTGATTTCATTGCCTTTTACCTTTGTTTTTCATTACAAAATTTGGACCGTTAGATCGTTGTAAGATGAGATCTAGACCTTTTTATAGGAAATGGACCCTCCATTTCTTTAATTAGGAAATAAAAATGATCCCAATTGAAATTAGACATGGTTAATAAGTGATGCCTTTTGGTATATGATTGATGTCTTTGGTCGTATAAGTTGGTTTCTCATGTTATTATGTATTAAGTCATATACTTCTATGACTCTATGAGTGACAAGCAGACAATAAGTAAATAAATGATCGAGACAAAAGAATATATACACAAGTGTAAAATCAAAATCGAATAAGAGTTAAATCAAAAATCAAATAAGCGATTAGTTTAAAATAATTTATTTTTTCATTGTTACTGCTTGAACCTCAACTAAAGGTGGCCCCATGTTGGGTTGACTAGATCAACCCTCGTCTACCTTAGGGGGAGGGCACTTTGGGCCACGTTAAGCCCTCGGGTCAGATCGAATAGTAGGGGTGAACATCATTCCAAAATCGAATCAGATCATATTGAGCGAGGTTAAAAGTAAAAATTAGATGAATCGAAAGACCTGACATACAACTTTCGGTCCTAGATCAGGCCGATTTAGTCCAGTCTAACGAAAGGAACCTTGAACAATTTTTATCCACTATTTCGTATACGATGATTATATTCGAATTCCACAAAATCAAATGCATTAAATAAGTAGATACTAAAAAAAATCGGTCTATTCGATCTGAACCTACACTAACCGACCCGACAAAACTGAATGCGGATACTAAAAAAAACCAGGACTAACAACAGACCTAAATAAATTTTGATCGGATTCGGACCTATACTACCCGACCTATCTAACACTAAGGGTAAGATTATCAGCAAGACTCTTCAAAATCTTAAAACTCTGCCACATCAGTTTTCCACCAACTTTTATTATTTCTTTATTATTCAGACCCACCTCAAACTTTATACATTATCTCTCAGACTCAGACTTTCCTTTTTCATTTTACTTCTATTTTCTTACAAAAGGAAATAACACATGGAACTCAAAGTCTTAAGTTGAGTCTTGGATTTCCAAAACTCAACTTAAGACTTTGATAGATTATTGGTAGTTTTGGGTGAGTCTTGTCTCAAGACTAACCAAAGTGTTGTCTCAAAACTACCAATAATCTTACCCTAACATGACTCATGGACAAATTGTGGGCAAATTGAGCTGAGCCAGGGAAGTTCAACCCTGACTCATACCCATCCCTTCTTGGGGAGTGGGGACGGGTCGAGTTTGATTCCTTGTCATGCAGGCAGCAGGTTGCAAGAAATGGATCGACCCACCCGGTTGCCAAACCTTGAGTCTTGACCATCATGCAAAACAAATATCTTCACAAGTGTTATTAACCGCGATATATTCACAGTTCTGCTAAAAGATATTTTCCCCTCTTTTTCCTCCATTACCTTACCTCCACCTTCTTCATTTCTCCCCCAAATCATTCCCCTCAAACCTCACCCCTTTAATCCCACAAACCCAATTGAATTATTCAACATATCATATTTTATTTCATACATAAACCCTAATTAGTCTTCAAAAATAATGAGTTACAACCACTACGATAATCGCTACACCGACGTTTCCTCCTACCGTGAACGTCGCAGGTACTTTCTTTTTCAGATCTACCTTTTCCGTCTCAATCATTTGTTTACCTTTAATTAAAATACGAACACCAACTTATTAATTTCTTCATAATTTGTGTTAATATTAATAGTATATTTATTTATTCTTTAATTGCAGTGACCTTATGGGACCACCTCCACCAATGGTTGCCCGTCCAGTGACCGGACCGCCTCCACCCACTTACGCCCCGTATAGCGCCGGCCCACCCGCTTATCCCGGATCCGGGTCGTATAATGTATACCCGCCTTTTGAGCCTCCGCCGACCAGAAACTTTGACATGGGTCGCGGTGGCGGTGTTGGTAGTGGTGGTGGATATAATAGAGGAGGTAGGAGTGCGGGAGGGTTTAGAAGTGGGGATCGTGCTGATGGTGGTGGTAGAGGGTTTGATTCAAGACGAGGTGGCGGAGGCGGTGGTCGAGGTGGTGGGAGAGGGTTTAGTAGTGGGGGAGGAGGCGGTGGTGGTGGGTTTGGTAGGGGAGGGTTTAGTGGAGGGAGGGGTGGTGGTGGAGGTAGAGGGAGAGGGAGAGGTGGGGGTGATGATTTGAATGGTATTTCGCTTCCTAAGCAAGAGTTTCGGAATTTGGTGACGTTTAAGAAGGATTTTTATGTTGAGTGTCCTTCGGTTCAAGCTATGTCGGATCATGAGGTTGTGGCTTATCGAGGGATGCGTGATATTACTGTTGAAGGGCAGGATGTTCCTAGGCCTATCCGTATGTTTCATGAAGCTGGATTCCCTGGTATGGACTGGATTTTCTGTTGTTTGATTTGGAATTTGCTCGTTTTGTTGTTAGGATTCGGAATGTCATTGTTTGCTGATTGTGTTTTGTTGGTTTTGTAGTTTATTGCCTTGATGTTGTTGCTAAGTTGGGGTTCGTTGAGCCGACACCAATTCAGTCTCAGGGCTGGCCAATGGCCCTAAAAGGTAGGGATTTGATTGGTATTGCTGAGACTGGCTCTGGGAAGACTTTGGCGTATTTGCTGCCTGCTCTTGTGCACGTCAGTGCTCAGCCAAAATTGGGTCAGTTATCACTCAGTCTCGGTATCAAACTGTTATATCTTGTTCCTATTCTTCCGGTTTACTGAGTTTTGTGTCCTTGTGTAGAATATGGTGATGGCCCTATTGTGTTGATATTAGCTCCAACTCGAGAACTTGCTGTGCAAATACAAGAGGAAGCTCTGAAATTTGGATCACATGCTAATGTTAGGAGCACCTGTGTGTATGGAGGTGCCCCTAAAGGACCTCAAATCCGGGATCTCAAAAGAGGTGGGAGCCTTTCAGATCAATGTTGTGATACTTGATATTCTTTAATTGTGAAGGGCTCAATGAATGTGATGTAGACATTTGATGCATTTAATTTCATTTGTTAGGTGTTGAAATTGTAATCGCTACACCTGGACGGTTGATAGATATGTTGGAAGCTCAGCATACGAATCTGAAAAGAGTTACATATCTTGTGTTGGACGAGGCTGATAGGATGTTAGACATGGGTTTCGAACCTCAAATAAGAAATATTGTTTCCCAGGTAAATTACTTGCTGCCTTTCCGTTCCGCAGTTTTTGAATGCTGAATTGCTGATTTGAGGGTCTGATGAATACCTGGCCATGTGAGTGAAAGGTTGTGATCATTTGGTGTGTTTCTTGGTATACTTTATCTGAGTTAACTGACTTGATTGTGTATAAGTTATGCTTTAGCGTTAGTTCTATATTTGTTCTTTATCTTAGCCAGCGTTCTCTCTCTATTTTACCTGGGAAATATTGTGGATATCATATATTAGTTAGGCAGTATTGGTCTTGCAATCTCTGTTACACTGATTGGATTATTCAATGAGAGTGTTGAATGGCACTATGCTAGTTTCGGAGGCAACTGGTATCCCAGTTTGGTATTAGTTTCAAAAGTTGCAACTCACACCGAGGTGATGAGTGCCCCCATTAACAAAGAGGTGCAAGTCGTGAGGTGAACTTGCGCCTATTGCTTATGATGCACACTGTTTTTGCAAATAAATTGAATGCATTTCTCTCATTTTTAATTTGCACATCACCTGATCTAATTCTCAAAGCAATTGTCATATTAGGTCATCCAAACTTCACTATGTTTTCAACACTGCTAAGTTTGTTCTTATACATGTGCCTTTTCTGATCATTAGATTCGACCAGATAGACAGACTTTATACTGGAGTGCTACATGGCCAAAGGAGGTGGAATCCCTGGCTAGGAAATTTTTACGTAATCCTTACAAGGTTAGCATTTTTTTTTTTTTTTTTTTTTTCTGTTTCCATGGAGCCTTTTCTTTTTTTTGGTGTCATTTATCTCGCAACCATGCTGTGTCACAGTCTCTTCATTGAGTTCTTACTCCAGGCATATTTGTCATGATCTGATATGTAGGTTACTATAGGGTCTGCGGAATTAAAGGCTAATCATTCTATCTGCCAAGTTATTGAAATTATGACTGACATGGAGAAGTATAACAGGTTCAATAACTGCTTTCCCTGGCCATAACCTTGCATGATTTTAATTTTATGTTTGCTGAGATCTCTGACACGAGCTAAATGGTTCAGGCTGATTAAGCTGCTCAAAGATGTAATGGATGGGAGCCGAATCCTTATATTTGTCGAAACAAAAAAGGGATGTGATCAGGTCACAAGACAATTGAGAATGGATGGATGGCCAGCATTGGCCATTCATGGTGACAAAGACCAGTCTGAAAGAGATTGGGTTCTGGCAGAATTTAAAAGTGGCAGAAGTCCTATAATGACTGCCACTGATGTTGCGGCACGTGGTCTTGGTAGGATTGCTGTGTGTTAGGAGTCCCTATAGTATTAGTTTAGGTCTTAGCTATCGTTCTAAAATGCTAGGCTTGTTGGCGGGCTGCTGTTCAGTTCCTATCATACTTATGTAAACTGGATGGGAGGAGAGGGTGCATTATTGAAACCATTGATGTACGGTTCGGGGTTCGGTCGATCAATCCTTTAATCGAATAGTCCATACTTGAAGTATTTCGTTAGCAAACTAGGCTTGCCAATATTCGTTACATTTGAACCCGCTAGCGTTCTGCGCACTCTAACCCGCTCCCCGAACCGAATCGAATCAATCAGTGAATCATATTTCACTGTCGAACTTGCATGTGTGCAGTGTGCTTCTGTGCTTTTGTGTTGCCCTCGTCACTTCTCTTGGGGCTCAGGTTTATATCTGCTGAAGGCTGGTCTAGCAGACTTTACATCGCCTGAGCCTCTCATGATGTATATGGTCTTTGGGCAATACACAGAAGCATGAACATTGTATTTTGTCGGGCATATGTGGGCTAATGATGTCTTCTAATTGCTAAGTATGAGGAGATGACCTATTTAAAAGGGGACATTTCTGAAAGCTTATTCTTATAGAAGTGTCTGAACTCGTAATGGTGCTCTCAAATTCTCGCAAGTGTCTAGTAGAAGGCACCGTCACCCATCCACGCTAAAGGAGCTGGTAGTCATGGCAGCCCGGTTCATTGAGACAAGCTTATTCCTTTGAGGGAGATATTAAACGCTGCTGCTCCTTATCCCTGTTAGGTAAAGGTGGGCACATTTCTGTGATGAATTAGGTTAAGGGATAAGGGGCAATACGCTACATCCATTCAGTGAGTAATTCTAACTCACGTGTTTTTTGGTTTCTTGTAGATGTCAAGGACATAAAATGTGTGGTAAATTATGATTTCCCATCAAGTCTTGAAGATTACATCCACAGAATAGGAAGAACTGGTCGTGCAGGTGCTACGGGAACTGCTTACTCATTTTTGACGCAGTCTAATTCAAAATATGCCCGAGAACTCGTTAAAATTTTGAGGGAAGCAGGGCAGGTGGTACCACCAGCCTTGTCTGCAATGGCCCAGTCCAATTTTGGAGGTAACTTTTTCGTTTTTCCTGATGTTCTCACCACTTCTGTTTAGTTAGTTTCTTGTCAAGAAAAATCGGAATTACTCAAATGGATTGCTTATATATTGCTGCCTGCTTATTGGCTGCCCACAAATTCTCATAACAGAAAGTCGTCATACCGCTGCATTTATTGTTCGGCTATTACTTATTGCTGCTTATTGTTTGTTCTCAGGATCAGGAGGCAATTTCCGGTCAAGAGGGAGGGGAGGCTTTGGTAACAGGTCTCAGTATTCAGGATCAAATGCTGTTCCAGTTGGCCGAAAGCCTTGGTAGATCAACTACTGCAATACGATCTATCCATCCTGAAACCCATATTGGTTTCGACATTGATCACACAACCAATGCTGGGTTATACCCTAGTTGTGAGATCAGCAGGTTGAATAGCCGATACTTATGCAATAGTCTTCCATTTCTGTGTGTAATTTGTGGTTTAGCTGCCAGCCCACAGCTGGCTGGTTTAAGTGATACTGATTTGTTGGCCATTTTTACGGCTGAGGTTGTTTTAGAGCCATATAGAGTAGATTAGAAATTAAGTTCTCTGGTAGAGTTGTAGGAGTTTTATGCAATGTACTAATTTTTGTTCTGAACATGTTTAAACATCAAAGTTTCCTTACAGAGAGCGGTTTACCACAAAGTTTGTTTATAATGCATGATGTTCATTTAGCCAAGACCCGTCAAACGAGTCATTTGGGTTGGGTTTTGTTGGATTCGTTGGGATTGATAAGAACCCTACCTTACAAAGAAGGTTGTTGGATGCTGCTAGTAATTTGTTTAAGTTTCTTGATTCTCTTGTCAAACTCTCAACTGCGAAAGTGGGAACGACGATGGCTGCGCGCCTGCGGCATTTAGAGTTGGAGCATGGATCATCTTCATTTCCTCTAATTGAACAATATTTTAACCATTATCAATTCTCAACCTCTTCATTGCATTGACCGTTAGATCTTTTGGAACAGAATTTGATAGGAAATGTAAGCTAATGGGGAGGGGAATAAATGGAGAGGATCCAAATGCTTAGAAGTTAGAACCGCCAAAACCTTGTTCTTTTCGGCTGAATGAAACTGAGTTGAACCGAATCGAAATTTGCTGAGATAAATAGAGCTGAAATAAACTGAGCTGAACTGAAATGAGCTGAAGTGATCTTAAGTGAGCTGAATGAAAGCTGAAATTAAGCCGAAAAGAACAGGATCTAAGTCTTTTGAATATGTTTCACACATACCGCCAAAATAAACCCCCCTAAAATAAGAACAAGGGTGTGGACGTGTGGTAAGCTTTAGGGTCAGATTTTTAACGGCGACATAATATGCTCATTTGAATTTTTGACCAAAAAAATAAATAATAAACCGCCAAAAGTGACAAAAAAACCGTATTTAAACCGAATCCTCCTTTGAGATGACTACTTTTTTTTTGTTTTTTTTTTTCCTGAAATTAAGACGAATAAGATGTAACCGTTTTACGATAAATAAAATAAGAATATTTCCTAATTAAATGTTACACTAATTTAATTTGCTTATAAAACAACATTTTTAGTTATAATTTTTTATTTTATCATTAAATACTCATTTTTAAAATAAAAAAACGACATTTTATCATCTTAAATTAAAACCGTCTCAAACGAACCTCCGTCACTCCTTGAACTACTTATGGGCTTGGACTAACAAAAAACCCAAAACCCCATCACACCATTTCCATCAACCCTACCTTTATATAACCCCTTTCCCACTCCCAAAACCCTACTTCCTCCCTCACAAACCCTAACCACATTTCCACACCGCCGCAACCATGACAACAAGCCTCCGCAAAAACCGCAAGAAGCGCGGCCACGTCTCCGCAGGTCACGGTCGTATCGGAAAACACCGAAAGCATCCCGGAGGACGAGGAAACGCAGGAGGAATGCACCATCACCGTATCCTCTTCGACAAATATCATCCAGGGTATTTCGGTAAAGTTGGTATGAGATATTTTCATCGTCTTCGTAACAAATTCCATTGTCCTACTGTTAATCTTGATAAGATTTGGTCTATGATTCCTGAAGATGTGAGGGAGAAGGCTGTTAAGGAAGGGAAGGCGCCTGTTGTTGATGTGACGCAGTTTGGGTATTTTAAGGTTCTTGGGAAGGGTGTTCTTCCGGAGGGAAGGAGTGTTGTTGTTAAGAGTAAGTTGATTAGTAAGATTGCTGAGAAGAAGATTAAGGAAGGTGGTGGTGCTGTTCTTCTTACTGCTTGATTTTGATCGGAAGGTTTAATTTTATCAAGGATTATTGTTGTTTTTGTTATAGTTTTGTATTTCAGATGTTTTGTTTTGGTTTGAGTTCGGATTTTATGAATCTATGGTTCGATTTCAGATTATTACTCGTTTGTTTATGGTTTGGATTTAGTATTGTTGTGTTGTTATTGTGTTTACCATATTCTTCCTCCGTTACAATCATTTGTTAACCTTTGACTAGTATATTATTTGCAAAGAATTCAAAATGTAAACAAATGATTGGGATGAAGGGTTGCATTTGATTAGAAATACCCCGATTGTAATGGGACAGCAAGTATATTGTCGTGAAATCTGCGTTAGTTGATAGCTTTTGTGGTTGGGTAGGTAAATCTAGGGATTGTGTAGTTGATTGTTTTGATTGTTGTGGTGTCGTTTAGGCGTTTATTGGTTATTGGTCTCGCTCTCTCGTCTACCTTGTAGCGAGTTTTATGTTGGTTCAACAAATTTGGGCTCATCTTATGGCGTATACTTGGGTACTCTGTTACACTGTTTGGAGTTGGTATGAAATGTGTAGTTTTCCTTGATTAGTTTTTGAAACCGAAGGAGTTCTAAAATGTGGCTATGTCGGTATTGTGTTTATGATGTTTACGATTTTCTTTCTTTGTTCCAGTTATTTGTTTACCTTTGATGAGTATATTCTTCAGAGAGCATACAAAATGTAAACAAATGTTTGGGAAGAAGGCTTGCATTTGATTAGAAATATCCGATTGTAGTGGGACCGCGAGTAAACTGTCGTGTATTGTGCGTTAGTTGACAGCTTTGGTGGTTGGGTGGATAGAATTATAGATCAAGGGATTGTTTAGTTGATTGCTTTGATTGTTGTGGTGTTGTTTTAGGCTTTTTATTGGTTATTGGTCTCCCGCTCTCTTGTCTACCTCGTAGCGAGTTTTATGTTGGTTTAATAAAATTGGGATTATCTTATGGTGTATACTTGTGTACTCCGTCACACTGTTTGGAGTTGTTATGAGCTGTTGTAGTTTTCTTGGCTTAGTTTTTGAAACCGAAGGAGTTCTTCTAAGATGTGGCTTAGATACATGGATTAGTGTATTTTGAAACTTAAACAGGATAATATAAAGTGGAATGCAAAGATTTAGAGCTTATATATATTATAGTCTTCCTCTATGTTGGTTATGAAAGCCTTCTTTCTCGTCCCCTAGGAAGCATTTTTAGTTTTGGACTACTCAAAATTTCAAAGTGACTTGTGCTGCTGCATCGGCCACTATTGTTGGATTTCAAATTGTTATTCATTTTTTCTGTTTAGTGTTTTGTAGTCGTATCATTCTATTCTTTGTCAGTCCAGGGTGTTTTAATTATAAGTGAACAAATGATCGGGACTTGTGAAGTATTTTTTCTGTTGTGTTTATTAGAGTACATTGTTAGGAAAGGACATTTAGCTGGTGTTTATTGTCATTTGAGTATGTTTTGGTCGGGTTCATTGGTTGCTTATCTAAACGTAGTATTTTCTCCGTAATAGTCCTGGCTTTTGTATTTGGGATTCAGTTTTTAATTGAGGCTCTAGGCACTCATTGTGGCCATGCATTAATATTGCCTGTTATGTATAAATATTGCTGTACTGCACTATTGGGAAGAATTTCAATTGCTTTAGTTGTATAGAAATCTGAGAAAGTTGGGGTAGACATTGGTTGTGCTGTGCTCTTTAAGTCACTGAGAAGATGAGGGTCTTTTGGTAAACTTGAAGTTGACTACACTGGTGATGGGGAAATCGAAAGGAGATGAAAGTGCTGCGGTGTTCATGCTTTTCGTTGTAGTATTGGGTTGTTAGTTGTTAGCAGGGCTCTGAAATCTTTGAAAAACTGTGTCGTAGCCTGGCATTAGTCGATGTTTGTTTGATTTGCTGTTTATAGAGCATTTGATGCTGAATCCATCTACTGCTCTCTGATTTGTTGACGAGTTTATGAGTAGATTACGTGAAATTGTCGCAACAGTCTATCTGCACTTTGCACGATTGCCCTGTGGCTCACTTTGGTACCTTTTCTTGTACTGAATGACATTTTGGAGTATGGCTGCGATGATTGAATCTTGGTTACTCAGAGCCGTTGTAGTAGCTTCTGAAGTGCTATACCGAGTAAATTCTGATTACTCGCTGTTATAGTACCGTATTTTATAAGCTTCTTGTTTGGTAGATCGAGTAATCTTGGTTACTCAGAGCCGTTGTAGTAGCTTTACTAGTAATGGAAGATATATTTTGAATGGAGGGTTATTAGTTATTTCATATGTTTCAGTCTTTACTGTGCTTTGCTGCCTTCGGCATGTGTTTTCGAGAATCGTAGCTCTGTTCACAGTTTAGGAACAATGGCATGTCTCGACTCTCGATAGCATATTAGCATTCCCTTCCTTCCATAGATATCTTGATCTTGACTTGGTGTTTTACTCCCTCACATACGACTTCTAGCCACCAGTCGAGTAGTAGCGCGATTGATTGTAATCACTGATTGACATAGTTTTCAATCCTGATTTTTGCAATTCAATTTGAATCGCGGAGAGCATATATATATATATATTTTTTTAATTCAGTTCATCTGGGGTAAAATGAGAGTCGGTATTACACAAATCGAGTCGTTGCTAGATTGATTGTAATCGCCAAATTCAGTCTGATACGGCTGATCGACGAATTATTACCACTGTCAGTGTCACCAGGGGCGGATCCAGGATTTAGAAGTAGGTTGGGCTACGTTGACGTCGGTGGTGGTTAGACAMTTGAAACCCGTAAACCATATAATTGGAGTTGCATATAGTGTACCGACTTAGGAATGATGGCAAAGCTTTTTTTTTTTTTTTTTGGAGAATTACAATATAAATCATTATCTTATAAAAATATATGATCAAACAAAATGTATACTTGTTKACAGATATTTTTCAGTATATTCATAATACAAGTTCCGTTAAATTTAACAACCGTTAAAAAAACCGAAGATTCCTAAAAACGAAGACTAGGAATCTTCATCTTTTTTTAATACAAATTCTTCTTGTAACTACACTTGCCAACTGAGCTAGGTTGAAACAATGCTTATTTACTGATATGAATTATTTATATTCCTAAAACCTAGTTGGGCTTACGTCCACATAGCCTCCTATGTAGATCCGCCCCTTGTGTCACTCAAGGCATTACCATAGTTGACATAGTTTGTGGAATGCATGTATTATTTCATTTGCACAATGCGTTCTCTATCTCGGAACCGTATGTAAATTCGAATTACTCCCTATTCACAATGAGTCATTTAAGGGTAAAACATTCCGTGAAACGATGCAAGTGTGCACTCTCTACTTCCGTTGTTAATCAGACGAGCTATGAAATACTCTGCGCCGTTCATTTTTTTGATTGAATTAACCGTAAAATTTAGTTCAATTTTTGGCTTTTTCGGTTATTCCATATTTGTCATCAGTTTATTTCGATTGAGTTGAAAATTAAGTTTCGAATTTAAGATTGCAACATTACCTGTGATAATGACAATTTTGATTTGCTTTTTGAATTTGCGTTTTCGTAATGAGAGATTCCTTCACCATACACTCATGAAAGTACAGAAATATTAACGGCTGTCGACTCGATTACTCGATTTCAGAAAAACACCAATTTTTCCCAAGGATGGAAACAAAATTAAAACTACTACTCCATTCAGGGTGCTGTGGTTTTTCTCAGTTTCACCAATTTTTCCCAAGCTTAATAACAAAACCAAAACTACTCAATTCAGGGTGCTGTGGTTTTTTTTTCAGCTTCAATTCCTTTTACCAAGTACGCAAAATGTCGGTATTTTCGAGCTTCAAAATGGTAATGACATCCTCCGTCACGCAAGCAGAATAAGGTATACTTCCTCTTCTGGACACTGCTGTTAATGTCATACTGTCATATTCATATATCAGTTGATAAATTGATTTAATTTTAATATGTGCCGTCTAAATGAAGTTACTTGTAGTATTATTTAGTGTATAATGACTCGAAAAGTCGGGTAATTATTGATTAATTGTTCATTACTGGAGAAAGCAACCTTACTTAAGCTTCTACATCTGCATTTCTTTCAAAATGTTGCCTTTATTGGATTTTCCTTGTCGATTTTGTCGCCCGAGTTTTAAAGAACGTTTAATCACGCTTTCGTTTTCATATTAATAATCCATACCATTATCGAACTGGTTTATTATTGCTTCTACATTTCATCTACTAAAGACTGTATACATCCGACTTCCCTGCCTTGCGTTGAGGCAGGCGCGACTGATCACGGATTGCATTCACATTTTAAGGTTTATTAAAATGTATGAATGAAATCAATGGGACCTTCACTAGACAAGAAATTTGCTTTCTAGGAAGTACACTTCATAAAGGAAAAGTGACAGAAAGGAAAAATGTTATTTTTTTCCGGTCCCATAACTTCGTTACTTAGTAAACGTAAAAGTTATCGAGTATTACTTAACCATCTCACCGTTTTATCTATATTATCTTGTTCTTCTGAACCTGAGCTGAAATTAGTCCGAAGAACATCGCCACTAGAAAGTAAAATTTAAATCAAAACAGATGAATTTTGCAGGTTTTTAGGAAATGGAGAGAATTTCGACTCGAAGTAAATTAACCATTTGAATAAAAACAAGTTTTGGTTTCATATTAATTTGATACTGTACAGTGTACAAGAGACATCAACACTATTCTATTCATCATCTCTTCCATGGAAAAATAATAATAATGCACACAACTCAGAAAGATACCTGGACTAATAACACTTTCTGACCATCACACATCAAAATCAACAAAAAGAAAATAAATCCCACCAAACTGAAAAAGAAATAAATAATTAAAAACATTTTTTCCAAANAAAAAAACTCAATTTTCTTACCTTTACATGATCATTGTTTTTCTCTATACATGAACATCTCAAAATTACCAGTACCACCAGGACTACCAGCAGCTGCTGCTAGTTCTTCCGACAGCGAAAGCGATTTGAACTGTTCTTCTTCCCATGAACTTGGCTGTTGATCAGTGGTCTCTTCCATCTTGATTAACCCATAATTAGTGTTGTTAAATGGGTATTGGAATAATTCTGATTCTAACTTGTTTTGTTCAGGATTTTCCCAGGAAAAACTTGCATTCCTGCTGATATTATTCATCATGTTGTTGTTGTTGTTAGAACTGCTGCTTGAACATTCTTTTCCGTCACTGAATATCAGCGATTCCGAAAAACAGTCGCTTTGGATTAAACTTTGGTAACTCTGAGATGCATCAGTGGAAGGTTCAAGGACATTGAACTGATTGTTTAAGAATGATGACAGTGCATTGCTGAAAATTGATGTATTGTTGTCTGCAGGGTAAGGAGTATAAGGTAAATGCTCCGATTTTACGGTTTCTTGAGCAATGTTATGATCTTCTGAAGAGTTATTTGACTGAAATTGAGGTATGTCAAGAGGTTCATGAGTTTGTGGATCAATCCCTTGCTTCATTAGCTTTTTCTTTAGAGACGAGTTCCATAAATTCTTTATCTCGTTATCTGTTCTTCCTGGTAATTGCGCTGCTATCTGTGCCCACCTATACAAAATCCAACACAATGCTACAATTTAGCCTATATAAAACCATCAAGAGGCGGTATTTATGATCTGGGTCCGAACCCTTCCACAAAAGAGTTCCGAGTCAATGAGGTCTTAGTCTGGTGGTTAAATTTGTCGACGAGCTTACCTATTTCCTAGAAGTTGGTGAAGATTAATGATAAGATTCTCTTCCTCTTGGGAGAACATTCCTCTCTTAAGATCAGGCCTTAGATAATTAATCCATCTCAACCTACAACTCTTTCCACATCTTTGTAACCCTGCATTTGCATACCAAAACCAAATTAATAAACACGATAACATTACTACGGCTCCTGCAAATTGCGAGGTAAGCTGAAAACTAAACAAGTGCAATAATAAAATGATCAAGGAAGTATATATACCAGCAAGCTTAGGGACAGAACTCCAGCAGCCGACACCGAACCGAGTAATGTAATTGAAAAGCTTCTCATCTTCTTCAGGAGACCATAATCCTTTCCTCAACTTTTGCTTTGCACAGCTAGAGTTGCGCCCCATTGTATGATAAATAATTTTTGTTTAATGGGATAATATATATGAAATAAAATAAATAAATAAAGAAAGTACAACACATAAAAAATAAGGAGCTTGCTCTTTTGAGTAAAAATGTAGGATGGCTAAAGACACATGTCAAGTTTTCTAGACTTATATATAGACATATTTATCCGGAATCTGTATCATCTAAGATGTCTTATTCTAATAGTTAAAACTCCGTCATCACCTGTATTGTATTGCCGTGTGGCACATTTGACCAAAAAAATCGAGAATTTACATAGAATGTATTATTTTTTATTTATTTATTTTTTTTTATTTTTTTATTTTTTTTGTAGTGAATGCCAAAAAAAAAAAAGATTTAAGTCATACTTAGAATTCAAGTTAAGGAAATGAAGAAGAAAAGAGAGAAAGAGAGATAAAGGAGATGAAGTAATCAAGTGAGTTTTACGCAAAAGTGGCTGCCTATTATTTCATAGGAACTGCTGGATTGGGTTCTAAGGTATCTCTTTCCCTTCTTCATTAATCAATCAATTACACTAAATTAATATACTACTGACACATAAATTATAGAAGAAGACGGTTTTACTCTGTGAATCGTCCTTTTGTATAAAAAACCCGCAACTGCTATTTTTGATGTACACTGGTTAAATTCTCGAGTATATGTAATAGTCTGCAAACAACATATGCCAGGTAAATAAATAATTTTTCAAAAATAGAAAGTTTAATCCTTATGTAAATTTATAGTATGGAGTATTATGTATTTTTTTTAGTATACCATCCGGTTTAATCTAGATTTAAGACAAGTAAGGCCTTGTTTTTTTCAATTTAAACGAGTTGAATTGAATTAAATGAAGTAGAGCTAAATCGAGCTAAATTGAATGGAACCAAGTTGGATTGAATGAAAATGAATTAAAAGTTAATTTTGAGAAAAGATGAGTTAAACTGAACGGAATAGGGTTGAACAAAACTTAAATGAGTTGAAATTAAGACAGAAAGAACAGAACCTAAGATTACCAGGTGGGTATATCTTCCTCTCCGAGTTTTAACACTACTACATCCACCACGGCTTTAATCCAAGATATTTTTGTTAAGTTAAAACAACCTCTTACCAATTGATTTAAGTGGCCGTGTGTGTAATTAAGAAGATTTATTATGGAAAAGTGTTGGTTTATTAAGGAACACAAATGAGAAAGAGTTGTGTAAACGTGTTGAATAAACTAAAATAATTAGGAGTAGGAATACAGTTAACTCAGATGTCTACTTGTCTTATACATTTGGTCCACAAATATGGAAAAATTAATAGAGTTTGAAATTAGTGTAGTTTAGAGTATTAATTGATTTTTTATAGTTATTGGTAGTTGATATTACCAAATCATTAAGATTTTTCTAAATCACATTTTTCATGTTTTTAGTAATTTTATACTTGTAGTTGTTTAATTTAGTTGCATATAATTGTATACTTAATTAAGTAATTAGATCATTGATTAAGTCTTACGTAATTAATTTAATTTTGTATTAAGATCCATCTTCTCACATTATATCAAAGTCGCAATGATTAGGAGACTCAAAATTTAAACATTAACATACAGCCTTCGATTATCTATTCTTAAAACTTTCGAACTTGAAAGGGTATACAAAAGTATTAAACAATTAATCAAAATTCAATCATCAACTTAACCTTCTGATAAAGAGAATATCCTCAATTAGATCAATTTGCTCCAATATGAATGAAGTCGTATGCTTCTTAGTTTTAATCCTAATGAGAGCAATTTGCCTTGAGAGTCCGAGATTGTTCTTTTCTGGTAAAAAAAAGTGTATGACTATTGCCCAACCCGATATACATAGTATTTTAAACTATCACGTATGCATGTTTATCGAACTTATTTAATAATCACTTGATAAAAAAGACTATTATATCTGCATAATTATATTGGTTACAGATAAACTAACAGTTTTCTCCTATCTAATCAAACTATTCGTAACCGATACATATGAATTATGGAGTTATTGACATTTCATGAAAAATACGTTTTGCTCAAAACCGGTTACGTAGTACGTACATAATAGTATTTACAATTATCCACATCCATCCAAATTCGTACACTTGGAATTCTTGATGGAGTCAAAATGTATGGACCCTACACTTAATTATATATAGTGTCGGCTGATTCTCAAATATCTTTTTTTTTTTTTTTTTTTTTTTTTTTTTTTTTTTTTTTTTTTTTNGTGGATATTAGTGGAGATAATTAATGATAGTGGGGTTCAATTTTATTAGTGAGCATGTATTTGAGCAGCAATTTCATTAGTTAATACATACATAATTTTTTTAATTTAGGCCCTGTTATTTTGGATTGAAATTGTTTGAATTGAGCTGAATTGAACTTAATGGAGCTGAACTGAACTTAATAGATCTGAACTGAACTGAACTAAACTGAAATAATAATAAAAAAATTGTAACAATAACAACTAATAATAATAATAATAATAAAATATATTAATAATACGAGTAATAACTAAAAAATAAATATGACAAGTATAATATAATAATAATATAAATTTGCATGCATTTTTATACGTGTAGAGCATATTTGCTTTAGAAACCTCGATTTAGTAGTAGAGCTAGGAGGGTTCGAAATTTTACCTTATAGTATTAGTCATTTGTCTCTCTAAAATTTTTTGTTTTCTAACTTTAAATCATGACTCGGCCACTGCTGTCGTTGGTCTTTACCTATATTCTTAATAAATTGTATCGTACACGATAATGTACATCTCATAATGCTTAAGAACATCCCTTAATAATGATGATTAAAGTCAAACTAATTAAAGTATTATTCTCGCATGACAAGTGACATAATTCACGTACTTACAATTTGTGTATATATAAATGCTCAATAAAAACCAATGATCTAGTTTGTCTTATAAGTAAAATTGATCTACCTGCGGAAGTGGAATCAAATTACTTTAATAATAATCATTCCATGATTTAAGCTTAGGGAAGGCGAAAAATTTTAAGGGGACGAACTGCTAAGGTCTATTTAATTTGAAATGTTAAAACAAATTTTAGCTAAAACTCGAAAAAATTTGTCTGAGGACGAGCCCTCTTGCTAACCCTTTTAGCTCCACTACTACTGGTATATATAAAATAAATACATGTATTCATTGTTATGGAGGTGATTTCGTATTGACAAAGTTTATCGGTAAATAAGAAAATCGTTTTAACATAAACCCATTTAATTTACAATGTCTCTAATTGAAAATATATCTATTTATGTCTAATTGAAGAAACACATTCTCCACCAATCTGTATATTTTTTAAAAGTTTTTCAATTAGAGACATTTCTTATTGAAGTATTAATGCATTCTTTTTTTTTACTTAATTACAGCTCAGTTCATCTCTATCCAATTAAGTTTAGTTTAGTTCAGCTATCTCTTCACACATTATGTCTTAAGCCCTGTTTTTTTTCAGCTGAAAAGAGTCGAACTAAACCGAATAAGCTGAATTGAACTGAAATTAAGCCCAAAAAGACATGACCTTACTTTATTTCATTTCGATTTGTTTAGTTCAGTTAGTTTGATTTAGTTCAGCTCTTTTCAGTCGGAAAGAACAGAACTATCCAGGTTAGAAATATGTCGATGTAGATCGTACGTAGTAGTCGTATGCCATTCAAGGTAACCGACAAGTACACGTATGCATGAAAGTATATGATTAGGTTCGAGAGAAAAAGCCAAGTCTTAAGAAATACGCAGCCAGCTCAAGAAATCCAATACCACATATTATTATTATCAATTATATTAAAGTTTCATTAATCATTTAATCCTACAGTGTATATGGTACAGTTTACAGGTCGAATGTTCTGTCTCCTTTTGTCAAATATTCTAAGAAATTAAATAAAAACACAAAATAGGAGTATATAAAATTAATTAGTTAGTCTCCTTGTAATGTCGATATTCAGTAACGGAGTCAGGATTTGAGCTTAAGCAGTGAAAAATTTAGGAGGGTAGATGGGTAATAATATATAAGGCACACTCCAAAAAAATCGAAAAATTTAACAAAAACCTTCGAAAAATTCAACTGTCAGGACTGCCCAGGGGGGCGACCGCCTCTATTAGCCCCCCTAGCTCCACCACTGTGGATATTATTTTATGATTAAAACGGATTATGTATAGTCATATTTAGATATACATGGCAAACTTTTGCTAGTCCATATCTATCTAAATGGTTACTATTAATCTGTTTTAATTAACTAAAAATTAAAACGTATATCCATCTTAAATAAGAATTTGTAATAATTATATACCCGTGATTGTTGAGTGTATAATAACTTCAAGCTTTTATATATACACTAATTTACTCGAAATAATGTTAATGTATCAATCCATTGTATCATTTGTATGTATTATTAGCAGTCATCTAAATAAATATAACATCTACTTTACGGACACAAGTGTTTATATTATCCCTCCGTTTCAATCGAAATTTAAACTTTATTTTAATTTGTTACCAAGAGAATTACAAAGAAAGGTAAATAAATAAGTATGACAAAAGAATTACAAATTTTATATCATCCGGTGTGAATAAGGTTAGTTTTGGATCTTAGAGATTTACCCTAGGTTACACATGGTTTAATTTTAATTTTGTCGAGACATCAATTAAAACGTACGAGTATATTAAAACTTGCCTATAATTGCATAATTGCTATTGAAATTATTCTAATGCATGATGGGTGTAATTTACCTCAAGGGCCTAGCCTTACCTAACGAGTACAAATTAAAATACAATTGCCAGAAACAGTGCCGGAGTTAGGATTTTCACTTAACAAGTAGAAATTTTAACGGAGATGAACAAGTAATAGTACAAGGTAAATTTCGAAATTTCAATCATCTAGTAGGAGAAGCGTCCCTCTACTAGCCTCCCTTAGCTCCGCCACTAGTCGGAAGTGAGTAATCCGTAATGTAGATTTCTAAAACCATGCACGTAAGTTTACGTGCACTTTGCATGGAAATTGTCAGACAGTACGAGTATATCGCAAATATGTTCATTTGGTGTAATCAATATAGGTTATATAACCATGAATTAAATTATAAATATATCCTTCATTAATTTATGAAACTATATTTTCCTTATTTAGTAGGTAAATCCTTATAGGAATATAATAAAGCTATATATATAATAATATAAACAATCATAAAGAGAAAAGTAATATATTTAAATAATTTTTTAAACTCTAATTACATAAAGTTATGGTCCTTTTTGAGAGTCTAATCAATAAATCAACCAACAATATAGCTTCCTTTTGAAGTGATGATGATAAATTGACAAACAAAACAACAAATCACAAATAAAGATGTTTAGATGCAACCCCCTTTTATTTCGTTTTTTTATTCAATTAGTAATTATTACGTGTGAATTGTGATCATCTTTTGGTACGACAGATAAAAAATGACAAGTTTATGTTAAAAGTGATCATTTTATAATAATAAAAGGGGTTGTTGAGAATATATCACTAATTATGGTAAATATAAATTTCAACTCTAATTTATCATAGTATATTCTCAACAATATTTCCCTAATTAAGTTATTAACATGTGCCCTAGGGCACATGTTAGAAAATCCGTTTTTACAGTAAAATGATCATTTTATAAGTGGCCGTACAATATAACGGTGTTATGATATAATTTGTTTTTTTTTTAATTGCTTTTTTTCATGCCGTCATACAAAATGAGTACCTTATTTGACTGCCTCCGATTCTAAATGAAAAACGTGGTAACATTATTGGTCCAATTGCATAAAAGAGTAAAGACTAATGGAAATTATGGCAACTTGAAAGCTTTCATGAAGTATTATGTTTGGGCCCTCACAATTTTGGCATCTCAAATAAATTTGAGACGGATTTTATATAATATCTTACGAGTATTGAGTATTTAGTTGATGTAATTATAAGAAATAGTTATATTCTGATCGAAAAAAGAGATGTAAAATTCATTATAAACCATTGAAAATGTAATTTCAACAAGACAACAATGTAATATAATTCAAATTTTGAACGGATTTTATATAAGATTTTCGTGATATAATTATAAGAATTAATTATGGTCCTAACTGAAAAAAGAGACCTAAAATTCATTATGAACGAACAATTAAAAATCCTCTATCTACAGAATAGGAATTATGTCATTTTCCCCTCCAAAAAACATTTTTTTAAATAAGGAAGTTAATTAGTACAATTTTGTGCATTTGCTAAAAGAGGAAACTAATAATTATATTTTTATTTATTAAATTATTAATGCATCTTTTAATTAAAATTATTTTTTTCATCGAATTATATTATTTTCCCCTAACTCAAAAATATAATATCTTAATTAAAATATAAATAAAGTTTATATAAAACTATAAATTGCTAATTATTTTATTGATATTATTAATTGTGGATGACTTAACACATACTACGTATAAAACAAAATTGTAAATCACTATTATTACTTTCGTGACAAAAAAATTGAAAAAATTTAAAAATTGAAATCACTAAATTTGTGGATAAAAAAATATTTTTTTAAAAATACGTTTCAGCACATTATTCAGTTCTTTTGATTAATTGTCAACAAAGCAAAATACAATAACGAAAAATATGGACAATTAATAAAATATCACTATTTTATAAGTAATTTATTTTTAAAAGACAAAAACTATATATACCGTGCATTTATTGCGATCTAAACTAATGTAATATTTATAATGGGTTATAAATTTATAATCTCAATTATTTAATCTTCAAATTTTCCAAATTTTCCAAATTTACCCCTTCATCGGGTTGACTTTGGATCTAATATATGTTTTGGAGTTTACTGGCTGTCTAATCTTAATTAGTCTATTTTTTAAAGGTAATTACTTTTGTGTGTTGGCCTACCATTATTATATGTTTGTTGAAAATTTTACTACTAGTACCTTCTTAATTAGTTCTTTCATTTCTCTTCTTCCACACCTCTAGGTTAACGGGTTGTTGCGATTCTAGAGGGGGTGCATGGGGTTCATCTACAACAGTGAGCTAAATATTGTAGCGATTAACCAAAATTCAACCATTTTTATTGTTATACATTTGTATGTCTCTAATGAACATGAATACATGCTAGATATGCAAACCTAGATGGCTAGATGCAACGGGTCTCGAGGAATTTTGTCGAATTTAAATTGAATAGGTACCTTTATTTGTCACAATTTGTTAAAATGTTATTATATAATTAGTTTAGACCCCGTGCAATAAATGCACGATATATATAGTTTTTCTTATAAATAAATTACTTATAAAATAGTGATATTTTATTAATTGTCCATATTTCTCGTTATTGTATTTATTTTGTTCTCAATTAATCAAGAGAATTGAGTAATATGCTGAAATGTGTTTTAAACAAAATATTTGTTTTAACCACAAAGTTAATGATTTCAATTTTTTAATTCTCAAATTTTTTTTTTTTGTCACGAAAGTAATAATAGTGATTTACATTTTTTTTTTTTTTTTTTTTTTTTAGAGTATGGATCAAGTTATTCTCAAATAATAGTATCAATAAAAGATATAGCAATTTATAGTTTTATATAAATTTTATTTTAATTAAGAGATTATAATTCAGAGTTAGATGAAAAGATTAATTTTAATTAAAAGATAATAATTTAATAAAATAAAAATGTAATTATTATTATTTTTTTTTTTTCTTATTGAATGTACATAATTGTAGTTACCTTCTTTAATTAAAAAGATGCTTTTTAGATAAAAAAATGTGAAAATTCCTATTCTTTTAGTAGATAGGAAATTTTATTTTACGTTTGAACATACATTTACCAATAATAATAGCTACGTCATTATGTATATTATTTCAATACATACGTCAAATATAAAATCATATCGCGATTAATACAGTAACATACAAAGACTAATTAGAGAATTAAGCAAAAAAGTCTTCCAAGTTTAATCATATAATACAAATAAAGGTTGTCATATGTCATGAAAAACACTAATTCTTATTTCAGACGGCAACTATCCGTCTTAACCTTAAGACGGATAGTTGCCTCTCACACACTTGCAAGTGGGGAGGCAAGTGGATGGAAAATGGATATACCCACTTTCCTCCCACTTACAAGTGTGTGAGAGGGCCACTATCCGTCTTAAGGTTAAGACGGATAGTGGCCGTCTTAAGCAAGAAGGACACCATGAAAAAAACTCTCTTGTTGCTAGCTAGGTAGTTGATATTCGAATTATGGTGATAAGACACCATTAAAATTTACAAAGTATAATTAAAATATCTTTAGTAACATAATTTGGTCCACTAGTCACATGCATAGGAGCCTTCGATCAACTTTATAATTTGATTACGTTACAATTTGATTTACCTTTGATTCTAATTTATTGATTTTATTTGGGTAACGGCAAATCAAGGGGACAAACCCAATTAAATCAAGAAGACTTATGTTTTAAAAGGAACATTTTCACATTTCAATTTTGATATAACCTTCGAGTCCTTGACATGGGAGATGGGACACCTCTTTTGTATATACTAGTGATGGAGTCGGAATTCATGTTTAGGAGGCGGCGAAGTGGTAATAATATAAGGTACACTCGAAAAAAATTTAACTAAAATCTAATTTGTCAGTC
>VHZZ01007226.1:55503-67236 GCA_009801015.1 Silene noctiflora | reverse complement strand
TTTACTTTGATTAGGTGACTCGACTTAGCCGTATCAATTTCATTTTTGAAATGGGTGTTTCGTCAAATGTTGGTATAGTTGTTTGTAATTGAGGTTTACTGCTTCATAATTTAGTGTGAAAACTTAATCAAATGCTCAATTACTTCAAAGTATAATTTTTCCTGTGATGGTTTCAGTCCATTATGAAACATTTGAGGCTAGCAGACACCATTTGGTAAGAAATACGAAGTCGTACAGTAAGACAGATTTACACCACCTTTATCTAAAAACAAAGACAGATTTAGACCCGTTAATTAAACAAAGACTACAAAATTGTTAAAGGGAAGCAGCTAATATCACAACGTCTTTGTTATGTGAATGCTTTTACCATCTTTAATTTAATATAGATCTATTCATTAATTTGCTCTACTTACAAGAGCAGTATCCTCTTATGAGTCGAGCCTAGCACCAAAAAGTATGATAGTTAGGTTGCTTGCATGTTATCGAGCCTGATATGCGTAGAGAAGGAAGAAAAAGAATTCAATGCTAAAGGCTATCTTGGTTTCACACCTTTATTTCAGTGTATCCAGGTAAGCACTTGCGTGTTTGAGATGATTGTTGGAACTTTTACACTTATTTTGTTTTTTTTGTTTTTGCAGTTGGCTTGCTATCACTTTCTACATGTACCTGAACGTTGCTCACTACGTATACGTTGTCAGAAGTTGATGCTGTTTTGAGATACATGTTGTTCAAGAGAATCCTACCAATATAGTAAGAAATGGAGGATTTAAATCATGTTGGTTGCTAAACTCCCTGTTTCTTGTAGTGTGGTAAGTGTGGAGTTTCAAGAGTTGAACCATTGTTTTACTGAATATCAACTCTGCAACAAGTCTGCGAAGGAATATTATTAGACCATCTTAGTTAATTGAGTAGTTTCAAACCAAGGTTCTTATCCAGATTGCCAACTCACACCAATTTCTTCAATAACGTATAAATTGAAGGTCCCATATTTCTTACAAGGACGTGGTCTTGAAACTTCTCCCAATATACCACTATCGATGCATTTGTAGTCGGTACTTTCAATATAAGCTCGTGTTATCGGGGATTTTCATATATGCTATCCGCCTATCCATATAGATTCTGAAATACGTTTATATTCGTGCTCATAATATTTACACACTCTCTATCAACCGTAGTCCCTATATGTCAACCAAATACTCCCAAGATAGACTAGGATGCACTTCCAAGTATTATGATCCAACATTAATGTGCTACCATCTCGTGAATAGAAAAAACCCCAAATACTTCGACTACCCGCTATAGTTTCCATCTATCAAATTGAATGCGTAAACTATATATTCAAATTGTCCCAAAATGTAATACTCCTTTCTATCCAACTTAATGGTAACCTTTACATTTTGGAGGTTAAACTTGGAAAATTTTAATTTTAATTACCTAAAAAATTACAAAACTTTGAAAAATGAGACTAATATTTTTAGATTGCAATGAAAAAAATCTACTAAAAAATTATATTATTTGTAGAAAAAAGTCGTGTATAAATGATTCTTAATTAGCTACTTCCCTCTTTCAAATGAATTTTATACATTAGTTTAATATATAAGAGAATATACTTTAATAAAGCGTATGAAATTCATTTGAAAGGATAGAATGGTAGTATAGTCGATTGTTTAGTTTGCGTTTTTTATGAAAATTTAAAATAAAAGAAAGCAGTTTGATTGAGACCTATAGAGTAACATTTTTCATCAAATATATACTCTATATAATCAAACGTCCCGTGCATTGCACGGGTCACAAACTAGTTAAATTTAGAAAGGGAACAATAATTATGAGATAAAGTATTTAAAAGGAGAAAGGACAACAAAGGGGGATGATGGGAGTAACATTTTTAAATACATTATTAATTCTTATGTAACATCCTAAAACGTTAAAACGACTTATAAAATGAATCAGCAGGATTTTAAGCACACAAAGTGACCAAAACAAAAGCAGATAGTCATTAAAAAAAGCTTTAATTTAGTTTAGGAAGGTCGACCTCATGATTATATTACTCAAAAACACCGTTGAGAAATGACAAGTCCGGGCTTGAGTCGAAGAGCTTATTATAGTGTTGAACCAAGTGAATTAGTTTCAGGCTTTGGGACTACTTGAAATTAAACTTGAAAGCAATCATACTCTAATAACTCAAAGATTATGTGGTCTACCCAAAAAAAGCAATCAACACCATAGTGTTTTTTGCGAGAGTAATAATTATTAGACAAATTGACTAAAATATAGGTATATTTGTTATAAAATACTTTCAAATTAACAATATCAAGACAAATATTCAGAAAATTATTTTGATATTACCCAGCCAACGGCCGCGTTGGCCGGGACATGAAAGCCAGTGATAATATATTCCTAATAATATTCTTATATTCCTAATATCCGCTAATACTATGCATACTTACCATGAACGCAATAGCACTCGTCTAAAGTCCTAAATTGGATCGAGTTGTTGTTAGCGTTTTTGTTTGACTTAAATTGTGTTGCAGACTTGCAGATAGGTTTCTTCACGAGGCAACATGATTTAACTAATTTGATTGATATAGAGTATTTCATATTATTATCCGTACTTAGTAAATAAATATGTATGTAAATCAATTAAATAACTCTATATAAACTACTATAATAAATTATTGTACTGTAAAAAATTACTCTAATGACGAGGGACCCGAGGTTGTTATCATTGGTGCGTACCTATTAAACCCCAAAAATATGTGTAACCTGTAAAGTGTAAACCACGTATATCAGGTTAGTCAACCGAGCAATAACATGTTCAAAATCTAGAAGTCATAGCATTAGGCCACACTTCACAAGTTTTATCCAATAAACTATTGCGCCTAACACTCTGCAAGGCCATTCCTTCCCGCTGGGAATTAAAGATTTTATCAAATTCTTGAACTTTTTTCGAGTTTCTTTTATAGAATTTTTTATTTGCTTCCGTTCAAAATTTTCATCCCTAATATAAATTCTGACTCCACCATTAATTGTAAAACGAAATTTTTTAATAAGGACTTTTATCTACTAATCTGATCATGTTTGGATCTGTTTCAAACCATCAGTCCATCATAGTGTAAAACCACTTAACACGAGACTAGCCGGTATTACATTTTATAACTTTAGTCATACATATAATCATAATCAATAAACTTGAGCTCATTAGCACTCTTGTACAAATTTATTTAGAGGTTTTTAGGTTTTTTGTTTTTTTGCCAAGGGCATGTAAATGGAACGATAGGCGTAAAAGGTATTATATGAGTAAAAAATGTAGTGCGAAATAAACTACGTATTTCTTTTACTATTCTAACTGCATTCATACGTTGGTTTTTTGTCTGTAGGTCAGATTTTAATTCACTGATCAATGAAATGTTGGATTATTCTATCGACTCTGGGCTATTGCATTTCCTTGACTCCAGTCTCCTGATACAAACTGTATATAGTCCAATATTAACCTAGAAGAAATTTTTTACTCTTGTTCAGTTGTTCTTATTGAATAAAACAGAAATCGAAGAAAACAAGACGAAAACCGGTCTTTCGTGTAAAGTCTGCATATGCCTATCTGATCAAACAGAAGCTATACCAACTACCAAGCACTAAATTCCCAAGGCTGTAACCAGTTTCTTATGGACGTACAATATGTCCAGTACATTAACCGAACCATGAGAAAGGGGGCATGGGTGGTTCATCCATGGCATTCGAATCATCGTTACTATTTCTCTCATGAGCAACATGCCCAAAAATTGAGGCGTGACCAAGGAACGGGGGCAATGGTGGTTCATCCATGGCATTTGAGTCATCTTCTCTATTTTCCTGGTGAGTAATATGTCGAGCAACTGATACGTGTCCATGGACTGGGGAAAATGGTGGTGCATCCATGGCATTCGAATCATCTTGTCTGTTTTTATTGTGTGAATTATGTCGAGTAACTGAGCCGCTTCCAGCACCCAAGGAGAAGGGCAAGAACGGTTTATGTGGTCCTGTTTTACTGTGGGCAATATGCTTAGCAATTGAACCGAGTCCACGGAGGAAGGGCATGAATGGTTCGTCTATCATTTTCTTGTGGCCAGTATGTTTAGCGACTGAGCCTTGGCTGGAGGCTGATGGCAAGAGACGTTCATCAATGGCAGTCGAGTCGTCTTGTCTCTTTTCTTCATGGGAAACATGTTGAGCTTTTGAGCCTTGTCCAATGACCGGGGGCAAAGGTGGTTCATCCATGGCAATCACGTCATCTTGTCTTTTTTTCTTGTGAGCAATATGGGAAGCAATTGATCCTTGTTCATTGATAGCGGCCAGCGGTGGTTCTGGTTCATCCATGACAATCAAATCATCTTGCCTTTTCGGCTCGTGGGCAATATGCCGAACAATTGGTCCTTCTTCCTTGACAAAGGGCAAGGGCGATTCAACCAAGGGAACCGAATCTTGTTTTTTTACCTCGTGGGTAATATGCTGAACAACTGAGCCTTGTTCAGGGACCTTGGGAATCAATGGTTCATCTATGACAATCACATCCTCTTCTGTTTTTCCCTCATGAGCAATATGTCGAGCAATTGAGCCTTGTTCAGAGACTGCGGAGGGCAAGGGTTTTTCATCCATGACAGTCTCATCACCTTGTCCATTGTTCTCGTGGGCAATATGCCGAACCATTGAGCCTTGTTCGGGGCCCGAGGGCATGTGTTGTTCAATATGTTCATCCACGACAGTCTCATCATCTTGTCCATTGTCCTCGTGGGCAATATGTCGAACCATTGAAGCTTGTCCAGGGCTCGAGGGCAAGGGTTGTTCATCCCCGTCTGTCTCATCATCTTGTCTATTGTCCTCGTGGGCAATATGTCGAACCATTGAAGCTTGTCCAGGGCTCGAGGGCAAGGGTTGTTCATCCCCGTCTGTCTCATCATCTTGTCTATTGTCCTCGTGGGCAATATGTCGAACCATTGAAGCTTGTCCAGGGCTCGAGGGCAAGGGTTGTTCATCCCCGTCTGTCTCATCATCTTGTCTATTGTCCTCGTGGGCAATATGGCGAGCAAATGAGACTTCTTCAGGGCTCCAGGGTAAGGGTTCTTCATCCACAACAGTCTCATCATCTTGTCTGTTGTCCTCGTGGGGAATATGCTGAGCAGTTGAGCCCTCTTCGATCATGGGCAAGGGCGGTTCATTTATGATATGAAAATCATCTTGTCTATTGTCCTCATTCATCGCTTTGCGCACAATGTTAGTTATTAGAACACTCTCTAAGCTGTACCCATATTCCCTCATAACCTGTAACAAATTTCACAGAAAATTCATGAATTCCTGCATCAAGTTCATCAAATACTTGAAATAAAGTTCCTCTGTGATTATAGTTTTGGCCACACTAAAGAAGATCGTTAGCTCAAAACAGATAACTGACTATTGCAGAAACTATATCATAGAAAACTACTACAGCAATAGCTTCACGCTAATGCCACAAGAGCTCCCGCAAATGCCGGTTTAAAAGAATTATTTGCGGGTTAAGGAGTCTGGTTCAGAGAGTCTTGCTCTGTGTGACTGAATTAACAACACACAGGCAGTTTTGGACTTTAAAATTATTGATAATGAAAATTGTGTTGAGAACCAAATTAGTTTTGAATTAACAAATGCAAGTTTTCGGATTCATTGAAAACGGAAACAATCAGATAAACGTGCTGCTATGGAGTACCAAAAGTAATTACCTTTTGGAGCTCCTCTGATAGTGATTTAGCAACCTCATATTTTCTTTCAAGTAGCTCAGCATAATTCATCTTCGGAACAATATCCCGAACCACTGCAACACCATATAGAATTTAGTACAGTAAAGAAGCAAAACATAAACCATACTACAATACAAAAAGTGGTGATCATGAAGAATACCATCAAAAACATATTCCTTAATTTGTTCTCCAGGATTTATCAGTTCATAATATTCATCATCAGTATTCTGTGTAGCAACACGATATTGAACCGAGCATTCAATTTCTACTTCGACATTATCCTGTGAAATAAGACAGTAATATACATCCATCTTAAGTGAAAATTCAAAGCACAGTACAAATCTTAGTAATCCATACAAGAGTTGTACCTTAATGCAATCAAATATTCAATCTTTTTTATAATATTCAAACCAATCAAAGAATGACAAAGATCAGAATCTAAAGGAAAAAAGTGAACCTTGGTATTGGCATCAATGGAAAGTGGGAGATAGGTGATGCTAGAGGGAAGAATAGCAGCAAGAAATTCACCACAAAAAGGGTTAAAACAGTGAAAACCGGGCTGAGCAAATCTTTCGAAATGACCCCATCTCTCAATCACTCCAATGTTACCTTGCTCTATCGTCCCACAACACCCAAAACATGGATTAGACATTACTACGCTGTTATTCGGTTTTTCTAACGCGTGTATATATAAATATTCACAAGAATATGTAGATAGAGGTTTGTATATCCAGAGTTTTAGCGGAAATTAAGGATAGATAGATGACACCATTAAGTAATCCTATTTACTGATTAAATTAAATAAAAAAACGTAATCTTTTTGTTGATTAATTTAATAATTCAGGAATATTAGCCCAAGACAAATTCTCGTCGGATCAGGTCACTCATAGTCACGATAAAATTCCAACTGTTAATAATATTGTTTCTTCAAAACTCCATTATAGGACGGGTTAAAAAGGAGAGAAGCGGGAAAATTAGACTCCATAGTTATTTAGGCCAGTTTTGTCGGACAAAAATAACAACCACCATCATATAGTCACTAACAGAGCCCAGCACACCAACACCAGCTAGTCACTAGCCCACCACCAATAATCTAACCTTCCCACTTTCACCAACTACACCTGCGATATCTTTTGGTTTGGCAAAGGAACGACAAATTAGCTCGATCAAGAGTTTAGGCATCATATATAATATTGAAAGACGAAAGAAACAAAAAAACAAGGATGTTGGGCATCATATATATAATAATGCTATGAAGACAAAATTCAAAATATAGATAATCTAGGAAGACAAAATACGATGTTACAGTTTCTAATAGGCATACGGCTACTACATTTTCTCTCATCGCATTTGACTCTCACTCCTAAAGCAAAAAAAATTAAAAAATAACATCCTTTTTGTGCGGAATATATGCTCAGAACAAAACTAGGGTATGCAATCAAGTTCGCCTCAAACACCAAAACTAACAGCATTGGTGATACAGCAAGGGGCGGCTTATCAAGCAACCTCGACCAATTCAACGTCAAACACCAGCCAAGCATTGGGAGGGATTTGAGGCTTGGCACCAGCAGAACCATAACTGCACAATCCCAAATTACCACCAAATCAATATATAATCAGACAAGCTGGAATAAGACGAACAATAGTATGAATGAGCGAAATGACACTCAAGGAGTCAAGGTTATGGGTAATGGAATCGTAATGGAATCGTTGGCTATTCTCTTAGAAGAGCCAGAACACATGTAGATTTAGATAATGATTCCTAGCCATATTGAGAGTCTGAGACAACTTAGAGCATTTCAAATAGGCAAGTAAATTAAATATTTGCTTTTATGCCTGTAAGGATATTCTAGGACAGGAACCCGTCTGCGGTGGAGCCAGACATCCTCAAGTATACGGTGGTGGTTTTTTTATTTTGTGGTCATTTATTCTGACAAGTGGGATATGTACCCATTTTGAAAGATTCGACAGAGGCTTGAGCTTGAATTAATGAGGGAAACAATAAACATAAAAATAAGTAAGCATTATAAGATCCTTACCCCATAGTAGGTGGAATTGTAAGCTTTCTTTTACCTCCAACACGCATCCCTGAGAATCAAATTACATACATGAGACTGACAATGATCATCGAAATTATCAAACATAAAGAAAAAAAATGTGTGTTTTTTTCATCTCTTCAAAAGGGTTAGAAGATTCTAATGTACCTTCAACACCAACGTCCCACCCCTTAATCACTTGACCAGCCCCTGTTATGCAAAGCAAAGGAAAAATTAGGAGATAGCAATGAGCAATCTCAAACTCGCACTATAATTGAAGAATAATGTAAATTTACCTAGACGAAACTTAAAAGGTTTTCCGTTAGTGTTAGAGTCGAAAATTTTGCCACCCTTCTGCAGCTTCCCGATGTAGCGAACACTAACCTGCAAAATTAATAGAATTGAGGGTGATTGGGTGAACACTGAAAGAAGTATTCCCTCTATCTCCCTTATATTGTCCTCATTTTCTTTTAGGTTCATCCGAAAATACATGGCTCTTTTCAATATCTAGTAAACAAGTGTGAACTTGACATACGGAGTAATGGCAATGGTAATGTGACATATCTACATGTAAATTTTTCATGTCAAGGGACGATAATAACACTACTCCATACAGCCCTATATCCTAAATACAACCTCAAGTCCGACAAAAATCTGGGAGGAATATAAATGAAATAGATGGAGTAGGTCAGAAGACAATGTATTTACCTTTTTTCCACGTGATGCTGTTCTACCACTTGGTTTACCCAATTCCACATCCTCAATAATAAGCCCATTAGGTAAAGTTTTAACTTTGGCTGGCTTATCTTTAGGCTGCTTTGTTTCCGTAACTGCTTTAGAGGTTTTATTTTCTTCTTTGCCCTTGACCTGCTTTGGAGTTGCAACCTCAATATCATTTTGCTTTGAGTTTGCTACCATTTCATCTTTCTCTATCTTAGCTTTCTTCTTCTTGTTCTTCTTCTTCTTCTTAGAAGAATCTCCCTCAATAGCATCAGTGCCATTACTGCAGAAGGTTATATGACAAACCCACAGATTCAGATACAGAAGACAATTGACAAGAACAGAAACACCAACACTAGTAATCTTCTCAAGACTAATGAGAATTAAAGTTGAACAAAAACACATGTTTCTATATTCTCACATTTTTGGTTCTTGATCTTTATCCATGGCATCAACTTTTCGTTTCAAACTGCCAGTAGCCTCGCCATCATCATTTGCACCATTCTTCTTTTCCTTTGCCTTGCCCTTCTCAATTATTTTACCTCCCGTGTTCTCTTGAAGTTTTGCATTTTCTTTATTCTTCTTGGCTTGTTTGTTTCCAGCTTTTACGCTTACAGGCTTCTCCTCATCCTCTATCTCCTCTATAACAACTATAATTACCAAAAGAAGAATAAATCATATATATGGAGCTCCTCATGGTTCACAACCACAAAAATAAACATGTAATGTACCCCTCCACAAACAAAACAAATAGAGGATAAGAAGCACATCACATAATATAAAATCAGCAAGAGTAACTAGATCGCTTCAAAAAAATGTGAGCCCTAATTTCCTAAGAGATATTGCCGCTTATTCCGAGAGTAACTACAATGAGAAACATAATTTCATCCTACAGCTTCCCAGAAATCATTCAAGTTGGTAAGATGCGCACTGTAGCTGGCCATAGAAACACCGTAGAACCACCTTACCAATCTAGTAATAAAAAAATCAAAACAACAGGACCAGGTACACATTTTCTATACACCCATAGGAATTAAACAAGAGTATTATAGCTGATGATGCTATACACATCTCCAAGCACTCAAGCAGAACCCCTGTTAGCAACATAAATCTATTGTGACTGTGTCAGAGCCTGATCCCAAAATACTTAAAAGACAACAATTTTAACAGTTGCTTATATAAACTAGCTCAGGCAATCTTATGACAGCTAATTGGATAGGATAGACAATGTTTCAAAATATAGTTACAAAGCTACATCTGGTACACCTATGTGTCTTGAACAAATGAAGCTTAAAAACAACTGTGGAACCAGATAACAGAAGGAGCCAAGCCTTTGGAACAAATGAGCAACGCATGCTGATATAGAAGGACTCAAAGCAAAGTAATGTTTCATATGCAAATTAACAATTCTTAAAGTTCAAGATACCTCCACTTTTGCGAGCAGTTGAAGGTGGATACACGGGCATATCATCATCATCATCTAGATCATCCTCAGAATCATCTTCAGAATCAAATTCACTATCCTCTGAATCAGTCTCCGCAATACCTTCACCAAAAGAATCACTGTGGAGGCCTTGGTTAAGGAAGTAATTTATGAGCTTGTGAGAAAGAATCCATACATGACCTACACAAATCTGCTAAAAAGATCCACTAATCACAATTCTACATATCTACTCATCTTAGACTGGTTACGACTTGGGAGGTGGTTGAATGTAAATTAAAACCCATTAGGAAGACATAAAAAGTAAATTGAAAGGATACGAATCAAATTCGTCTCCATCATACTCGGCTTCTGGATCTGCTTCTTGAAACATGCCAGAGAGGTGAATACTAGTTGGTCCCAATACGGAAAACGTCACATCATCCTCCTCGTCAAATTCGAGGTTCAATAAGAAACTCTCTGACTTCTCAGGTAATAGACTGCAGAGAAAGATTGGATTCTTGTCTCCTACTTTAACTTGAAGTATGCTCCTTTCGGATGATGAACCGAGTCCCAATGTTGCCTAATTCATAGCACAAAGGTAACTATGTCAAGCACATAACAACCCATTAAATCCAAAGTTCACAACTATAGCACATATTCCAAGCACTTCAATAACAGCTTTGAACTACCAGAAAAAGTTGACCCATGGTACTACAAAAAGCCATATCCAGTGAACAAAATCACCAAACATAAGCCAATGCGTACAATCACACAACCTTAGTCTCGAGAATGATTTGGGGTCCGCTAAAATGAATTCTTCTTTGAAACCGTCAATGATATAATGATATGATGCACATTACACTAGCAGTGAAATAATACCACAAAGATTAAATGTAAAATCAAACTACAGGAATATAGAAGGTAAACAAATGACCGAGACAGAAAGAGTATAAACTAAGATAAACCCACAAAGTTAAAACACCATATGTAAATTACAAAAGCAGTAAACTTTACATATGACGAATACCTGAGTTAACATAAGAGTCCCACCAAATTCTTCAGACTTTAAGGTAAAGGGTTCATCTGGTTTCACTTCAACACCTGAAATTCAAACAAAATAAAAATAAAAATTGAATCTTTATATGAAAAAATAAAAAGAGCTTGATGTTTTGACTAATTTTGAGCAGATAATCATAGAGTTATGTGCATAATTACAAACCCCAGAAAGTCATTTTTGCTGTTCTTCGGTAAAAAAAGTTGGAGTTGCGACTTGTGAGGAATACTGGCTGAAATATTTGAATTGAGCTTGGAGTCTGGAGATGTTCAATTTATATGAACCCTAATTAAATTTCCATAAAATTTTATTTTCTAAAGCCCAGAAACTTGAGCTTGTTAGTTAGGAATCTCGTTAGTAAGGCCCATCACTCTCGGGCCACCCTCTAGTCTCTAGTCTCTACACAATTACTGCACCCCAAATAAGCACTATCTTTAATCAAAGCGTATTGTTTGTGACAGACACTATCCGTCATAAGTTGGGGATGAATAGTGTCTCACCCACAATAAGGCAAGTGGAGGAGAAATGGAGCACCTCACGAATAGTGTCACTTACATATTGTGAGAGGGACATTATCCGTCTTCAGCTTGTAACTGATAATGTTCGTCTTCAATGAGAATTTGGGATCTTTAATAGGGTTGGACATTTAATAAGGGGCTTCCTAAAGATCGCCCCTCTTTTACTCATCTCGCCCCTAAAAATTACCTTTTTGCCCTTGTTAATTTATTTTTGATATTTATTATTTGAAATTTACTT
>VHZZ01007224.1:74919-86112 GCA_009801015.1 Silene noctiflora | reverse complement strand
TAACAAAGAGATATGCAAACATAGTGTTATACTATAACTGAATATAACACAACATATGAAACAAGTATTAACAACCAATGTTATAGTAACCTTAAAAATAACATTAACTCTTGATGCGTGGTTATAGTAGCCTCGACTATAACTTCGACAATTACCTGGGAGGTTATACTAACCTCAACTATAACCTTGACACGAAACTTAAAGTTATACTAGTTTCAACCATAGCCTTGAGCCATATTCGCAAGGTTATGTTAGTCCAGCTATAACCTCAACTCGTATCCAATGTTATAGTAGACTCAGCTATAACCTTGATTCGTATTTCCAAGGTTATGCTTATTACAACCATAACTTTGAGTAACGATCCAAAGTTTTATTAACTTTAGCTTTAACACTCGAATCATCATCAAGGTTATACTAGCTTTAGCTATAACTTTGAATCTCACTTTTGGCCGTCCATCATGCCACCACTATGGTTTCATTCGTAAACCCTAATTGCCCCTCATGACACCCATAATAAACACGTAAACAACATACGACATATAATTAAACATTAAAACATACACAAACATATTAAATAAAATATACAATCATGATAACAAATAATCAAACATGTATCAATCATACAAACAATCATTAAATCATATTAATCATATCAATTGGTATAAACATAATTAAAAGAGAAACACCTAGTTACCTTTTTAGCAATTAATTCTCAAGATCTTCGTCCACGATGTAAATTTCCTCTCCAGAGCGGTCTCCACGCCTTCATTAATCCATCCAAACGTGCCAAAGGGAAACGTTCCCAATTAAAACGCTAACGATAAAATAAAGGGTTATTTTATAGGAATAATCCAAACTATTAACCATCTTCTTGTAATAATCCAAACTTTAATTTAACTCAAAATAAACCATATTATTGYACTCTTTCACTCATAGTGAACTGAGGTCATTTTTTACCTAYAGTATCAAGTAAAYCACCCGGTGATACTTTTTTTTTTTGTTTAATTCTCCTTTGTCCTTCTTCATTAACAACCACCAGTGCACCACCACTCCAGCACCCTCAAATCACGATCATCCTTCGTCAACCTCACCCTTTATCAACCATTTACACCAGCCTTACTTCACTAACATTAACAACCACGACCACCGACGATCGCCCGCAATTCTTGACAATACATAAGAGCGCCTAATCCTTGCGTAGGGGTAGAATTATCTGATACATGTACCAAAATGACCAGATTGTAGACAACTCAACCGAAGACGGACAACTAGACTATTCTTCCGTCCTGTGAAAGGTGAGAGTCGAGGCATTATTCCTAACAGATTACAATTAGGGCAAAGGAATTAAAATCAAGACATCTTACGGAAACAGATTGGCAATTGCATTTTCCACAAACAAGAATCCGCGAATGGCGCTGTGGCTTCTCTTCTACCCACAAAACATCCAATTTCAAATCTGTAAACTTACAACACCAATATCCAGGTTCTAAAAAAATCCCTAAATTAGAGCATAAATTGGGTATGAATCCAAAACTCTAAATATGGTCAGGGTAAGTCTCTAATTTACAAAAAGTAAAATGCTTTTCAATTGTGAATTTAGTTTCGCAAAAGAGTGCGAGGAGGTATGCAAGAAGAATTTTGCATTAGAGAGAAAAAGAGTCTGGAGAAGGAAGCAAGCCATTAATGTCCAAAAGAGGGCACATTTGTTAGTGAGATTATAGTTAACATTCGGGCGATTAATGGTGTTGTATTATGGAAAATTCAACCATATGTGGTATTCTTTTTGTGTTTGGTGAATGGGATCAAGGACATCATGGGATGAAAAAGATAAAGTTAGTATTTTTATTGTTTTTATGATTTTTTTTTTTTTGGAGTGACCTGTTTTACAGGTAGTCGGTTACCAGGTGTGTTTTGAGAAGGGGAGGACATTAGTGTGGTTTATTTTGAGTTAAATTGAAGTTCAGATTATTACGAGAAGATGACCAATAATTTGGATTATTCCTATCAAATAACCCTAAAATAAAACCATAAAAACTATGCGAAAACAAGAAACTTACGATGGGAATAGATATATCCAAAGAGTAGGATCGACCTAGGCACGAAATATGATGAAGTAAGGAGGAAACGAAAGAGGTCGCGCGGCCAAGGGAGAGAGGTCGCGCGGCCAAGGGAGAGAAAAAAGAGGAGAAACTAGGTTTAGGGTTTTGTGAAAAGATGAATAAAAGAAAAGTAAGGGTTTAGTTTCTCCTCTTATTTATAGGAAAGCTCATGGGTTTATTCCAAGTTTAGGCCCAAAACTCATTCATTCACTCTATTATCACGTGAAACCCAATAACAAAGTGGGTTTCCACCAAACTCGAGATAGAAAAGTCAATTAAATATGAAAAAGGATATTTTCCCGGAAAATAAAAATACGAAATATGGGAAAATAAATTATATAATTATATTACGGAAATTAGGGGTGTTACACATGTTACATACACTTATCACATAAGTCATCCCACATTAATTGTTTCGGTCCATTTCGATTTCCGACATTTGTCCCACAAATACTTATAAGACTTATATTTAATTATCTTATATAATTAAACATTAATTTAATTATTTAACACTTAAATAATATAAATTAACAAATAATGTACACTTAACTATTAAGTGACATTTTACCATTTTATCAATATAAAATAAGTCTTATAATAAATAATTAGTTAATTTTACAACCTCTTGTAAATATTATTAACTAATTACCTCCGCCTCACACTATACACACATTATAAAATAATTTAGTTAATTAACAATTAATTACTAAATTCCAACTAACATTTATTAATTAATTATCACATAATTAAATAATAAATTCCTTTGTCCCTAGTTCGTAACTGGTCATCAAACAATAAATTCACTTGACTTATAAAAAGTCAATATATACAAGTTACTAATTATATTATATCTCATATAAATAATTAGTCTATCCATTTGGACATCGTCCTATAGGTATGACCTCGAGGGATCAACTGATCACCGCCGTCATACAACAGTAACGTCAAACTCTAGTCACCTGAGCGTTTAATGTGTATGTGTTGTATTTTCGCACCTTGAATTACATCAGGCTGAAACTATAGTCTATACCATTAATTACCACATTAATTGTCTCAAACGCTCTTGTTTATCACAGGCGGATGACAAAAACAAATGTAATCATAATAGAAAAAGCACCCATTTTCATTATTGAAAACGGACACTATCCGTCACAAGTTGAAGATGGATAGCGCCCCACTCACTATATGCAAGTGACACTATCCATGAGGTGCTTTATTTCTCCCCCACTTGCCTTCTCACTTGCCTTATTGTGAGAGGACACTATCCGTCTTTTGCAAGCAAGACGCTTTGTAGAAAAAGATACTCCATAGACATGAACATCCCCTAATCATCTAATCCCATTAAAAATCTCAGCAAATTCCAACAGAAAATATCTAAAGGTGACCATATAAAATTAAATAAGATTGTGAGGATTATATCAAATTATAAATCACATGCATACTAAAGAAGAAATCGCTTTCAAAAACTAACTATGACTCAAAGACATCGACATGAACCAATACCATTTCGAATTTTAGTAGATTCCAATAATAAATATCGAACTCAAAACAACATAAAAATCAAGATTATGAGGTTCCTGATATTCATGAGGAAATATCAAATATGTGCTCAAAAGTAACCTCGTACAAATTTATATCACTTTCTTAAGACGTTCAATAGTGACCATTAGGCCTTCATTGTCTCCTACCATTCTCATAACTCGTAAAACCTTGTATTTCATCCAATTCATATTAAACTTCCTAATTTTGTTCTCTAAAACATATTCCCTCCATCAATAGTTATCATTTCTCATTTTAGCTGTATCAGTTAATAATTATTATTTCTATTTATTGTAAATTTTACTTTGAAATTTTCACGTGCAAGTGGGAGATTTATGGTACAATACTATTATTAAAAAAAAAAAATCTTTCGCACTTCCTTAATTTTTGTGCCGAATTTAATTGATAACTAATGAGTGGAACAAAGGGATATCAAGTTAAACTCTTCATTGTAGAGCAACTCACGTACATATAAAATCAGTTGAGATCACCTGTCCTACTTTTATGTCCCATCTTGTGTCCCACCACTTAAGATCTTGACACTTCACACATAATATAATATAAATGGCAATAATATATATCGAAATGCTTTTGTGTCAATATGAGAAGTAATGAGATACAAGATGGGACACAAAATGAGACATAGGATCCGCATAACCGCACTGCATATAAAATGAGCATTTTATCCTCAAACAAAATCATAGGAATTTGTCAATAGAATCACCAACATTTTTTCTAAGATGTTAAATCATGAATGACATTTTTTAATCAAAAGTCAATCCTGATTAAAAAATGAAAACGGTTTTCATAATCTGCATTTGTCAAAAAAAAAGTGTGCAGTTTTGAATAAAAGTTGTTTTTTTTAGCTAATAAGATGAGTTATGTACGGTGTATGAGTGTCCTTTTGAGTTTTAGGTGACTATTGGTGAAATAAGTGGATTTTAGAGGCGTAATTGTGTAAATTCTCATTTTGTAATATTGATTATATTTGAGAATAAAATAAATTATATGGAGTAATAAAGTTTAGAAATGATGTTGGGGATGTTTGGTAAACGGTATATTGTCCGATTTTTAGCATGTTTAAGAGTTTTAGCATGTTTGGCCAATCAATATGCTAATTTTACTGTTTCGTAAACATCATATTGAAATAGCATATTTGGAGTCAATATGCTATTTTATAATATGCTGTTTACCCCAGCATATTGGTTAACATATTCTAAAATACTCCCTCCGATCCAGACAGATAGTAACGTAGGGAAAAGTGGTTATTTAAGAAATGGTGGAAATGTGAGGGGTAAAATGGGAAAGTTTGATAGGGACCACCTTAAATGTGTAATGCAATTAAAGAATTAATGAACCATAAGTAACTTGATTAGGGAAATTAAACAACACTGCTGAAACAATGTACCCCACCTAAACAAAGAAAAAAAACGAATTACAGTGACATGCTTACAATTTTCAGCCAAATTTTCATTTTGGCGCTTATTTTTAAACATTACATAACCCAATACACTTATATCATCAATTACATCATCATCTATTACATCATCTTAACATCTATTACATCAAATTACCACTAAACAAAAGTAAATCTGCACATTATATTCTCATTTCACCTTAAGCCTTCACTATTTCCTCTTTTTTTGCTGAAAAAACCAAAAAAAATAGATAAGTAGTTCAAGAATATGGGGATAAAAAACCTGACATTAGAGAAAAAAGAAGGCCTTGTATATTTCTTGTTGGCGAACTCTGTAAACGGAGTCCCCCATAAGGGCAAAATTTCAGAAGCTGCCCTTAAATGGTCCATTTCTCGGAAGACGGTTTGGTTATGGTGCAAAAGAAAGGAGATATAAATTGATAGAGCGGTGCACTTACCTTCTCGTATGATAGGCAACTCCAATGCACCAAGGGTAGAAATAAACATCGACATGATCAAGAGCATGCCATTCACGAAACGTTCATCAATCCGCAAGATTGCAAAAAAACTGAAAGTTGGCTTTGGTACGGTGCATCGTTAGGTTGAAAAAGGCGAATTGAAAAAACATACCAATCCAATACACCCAACACTAAACGATTCAAACAAATTGAAGAGGCTTTTGTTTTCACTTGCCTCAATATATGTTGAAGAAAATTTGGTCAAGTTCAAAGACATGTCATGCAATGTTCATATCGACGAAAAGTGGTTTTATCTCACAACCACAACGGACGACTACTATATTGTGGCGGGAGAAGAACCACCTTATCGTTCATATCAATCAAAAAGGTACATAACTCAGGTGATGCCACCACCTATGTACGAAGATGATGGTGAATTGTTAATCGATGGGAAAATTGGTGTTTTCCCTTTCATTGAGCATGTTCTAGCAACTAGAAGAAGTAAAAACAGAGAGGCAGGAACACTAGTAACCAAAGCTATTGACTCAATTACAAAAGAGGTCACCAAAGCTTGCATAATCAATGATATCATTCCAGCAATCAAGGTAAAATGGCCAACAAATGCTAGTAAAACTATAAGCATTCAACAAGATAATGCAAGACCTCACGTATTTGACCATGATCCAGATTTTAGGGCTGCTTCCAGCTCAGACGGGTTCGACATTCATCTACAATTTCAACCACCAAATAGTCCAGATTTGAACATCAACGATTTAGGATTTTTTCATGTCTTTACAATCACTACAAAATATTGAAGTGGCAAGTACAGTTGAAGAACTAGTTGGTAATATACATGCAGCATTCATAGACCATGAACCAATGAAATTGAACTTCAATTATCTTACTCTACAATCAGTGATGGTGGAAATCATGAAATGCAAGGGTCACAACAACTTCGTTATTCCTCATATGAGTAAGGAGTCACTCCTTAGGCATGGAATACTCTCATTAAACTTAACAGTTGATGCAAACATAGTGAGGGAGTGTTTAGCATATTTGGATCAAATTGGTGAGGGAAATTACCTTAATAAGCTAAGAGAGGCTATGACATTATTACCTCCAATTGAAGTTGATAATACAGAAATGGAGGTTGATGCAAGTGAAGATGAATTCTTCATTAATCTTACAAGGGAATGACAAGTTCATGTTCTCTTTTATTTTTTGCCATGATATTTAATTAGGAAACATGATCAGAACCACAAGCTAAAACATGTTAAATACCTAAACATCTTATTGAATGACCCTTTTGTGGTTTTTGTAATGCAAAGCAATGTAATCATATTTAATGCAATGGTCATTTCATGGTTCAGTTTACAGCATCTTCATTTAACAATTCATGTTCAAATACTCATAAAGTTGATGGTTGAAACTAGTGACACTCAGGTATCCAAACAATTAGAAGTAAGTCATCATTGCAGGCAGCAAACCTTAAGCTCTCAGGAAGTGATTAAGATATCATCATTGCGCTTTAAAATGGTTATTGAATGCCTCCTTAACCAATCTAAGATTGAGGTGGCATACAATAGTCATTTACACATGGGGTCAGAAACATAGTGGTCTGTGAAACACTTAATCCAAAATTGACTCTCGCATAATGCTTCATTGAGTCAGAAAATAAACAACAACAATTAAAAGCAACAGATAAAGGCAGCATTCAAGCTCTCAGGGACTAATAACCCTCTTATCCTTAAGCTTTTAGAGGATTCCACGACATGCCTTCTTAACCAATCTGAAATTGGGGTGGCATGAAGTGGTGATTACATGAAACTAGGAACTTAGATTATGGTGACATTAAATGGTCAGTATTTAGCATCCTACAATAACCTAGGTTTGTGTTTACATATGATCCCCATTTCAATAGTGGGGTAAGAAACAATTAGCAACAAGTACCTTCAAAGAAGTCATCACTGGGTGACACAAAAAAATAAAAATTGTCATCAAAATGCACATGAAAGCAGTACAGTCATTAAAACAAACTCAAGAAAGTAGTCACAAATTAACAACAAACTTCATTTAAACTATACATAAATTTAAACTATACAGTCATTAAAACAAGCAGTGGATGACTGAACTGAGGTTAAAATCAAATCAGAACATGACTAAACTGAGGTTAAAATCAAATGACTAGAACAACAAATACCAAACAACATTGTCATTACTCCGTTAAAACATTTTCACAGTCTTGCGGGTCAATTGTTATGAAAACACCAATTTTAATTTAAGAAACATATGTGAAGAATGAGTATCTAAATTTGAGTAAAAGCAGTCTCAATTTGACAAGTAAGAGTCAATTTCAAACAACAATGAAGTGAATACATAGAGAATTTCGGAATGAAATCAAAAGTACAGAAAAGAAAACCAAATTAGAACATGACTGAACTGAGGTTAAGATCAAATTACTAACAGAACAAATACCAAACAACATTGTCATTACTCTGTCACAACATTTTTTAAATGAAGTTAACAACCCTAACGACATCAACAATCACATAAATTAACAACAACAGCAATGAACCATTCAATTTAACTTAACAAATGAAGTGAATCAGTCAGAAATTTTAGTAGGAGCACTCAGAAATTAACCAATTCACAAATTAAATCAAAGAAATTAACTAAATCAATTGAAGTAAACTAATTGAACTGAATCCAGAAATTAACAACCCTAACCACATCAACAATCACAGAAATTCACTACAAAAGCAATGAACCATTCAATTTTACTTAAAAATGAAGTCAACCCGTCTGAAATTTTAGTAAGAACAATCAGAATTTAACCAATTCACACATTATATCAAAGAAATTGACTAAATCAATTTAAATCAAGTAAATGAACTGAATCCAGAAATTAACAACCCTAACCACATCAAGAATCACATAAATTGACAACAAAAGCAATGAACCATTCAATTTTACTTAAAAATGAAGTCAATCAGTCTAAAATTTTAGTAAGAACAATTAGAATTTAACCAATTCACAAATTATATCAAAGAAATTGACTAAATCAATTTAAATCAAGTAAATGAACTGAATCCAGAAATTAACAACCCTAACCACATTAAGAATCACAGAAATTGACAACAAAAGCAATGAACCATTCGATTTAACTTAATGAAGTGAATCGGTCATAAATTTTAGTAGGAGTACTTACAATTTAACCAATTCACAAATTAAATCAAAGAAATTAAGGAAATCAATTTAAATCAACCAAAACAACTAAATCCAGAAATTAACAACCATAACAACATCAACAATCACACAAATTGACAACAAAAGCAATGAACCAATCAATTTAACTTAAAAATCAAGTGAATCAGTCACAAATTTTAATAAGAGCAGTCAGAAATTCATCGAATTGACAAATGAAATAAAAAAAATGAACTAAATCAATTTAAATCAACTAAATCAAGTGAATCCGAAAATTAACAACCATAACGGCATCAACAATCACAGAAATTGACAACAAAAGCTATGAACCATTCAATATACATAAAAAAATATTGCGAAAATACAGAAATTTGAATAGAAGGGTTTGCAGAATTAGACCTTCATTTTGCAGACGTTCATTTTCAAGACGGACTTTGCGTTTAGCAAGAAATATCTCCCCAAACTCCCTGAATCTCCTTGAACTTGAAGACTCTTCATCTTCTATTTCATCTTTAGGTGGATCAGTAACTTTTGTACTATCTCCTTCATCGCATGCAATCAATTCTTTACCGCATGCAACACCATCGTCAACACAAGAATCAGGGACGAAGCTTTGTGGCTCCAAATATAGTGCACTGATTTCCTCGCTGTCAACATCAATATTTGATGAATTATCAGAGAAATTTGAGCGGGACAAACTTTCATAGCCAGGGGTGTTGGGAACAACAAATTCCCTCCGATTTCCCTCAACCATCTCACCCAAATCATATCGGTCAAGAGTTTCTGGGCAACTTTCGTCGCTGACAGAGCAGTATTGACAGCAGTAAGACCCCAGATTAAACCGATTTATTGTACAGTTTAAACAACCAGAGGAACAACCAGATCCGTCACCATCCATCGTGATTGATGAATGGGAAAAGATCTAACTGGAAAGATGTTGTAATAGAGAGAATGAAATGAAGGAAATCAATGTTGAAATCATGATTGATTAAAACGATTTTGAGGTAAGGAGGAAAATGAAGATAGAGAGAGGCAGAGAGAGTTCTAGGATAGGAATAGGACGATTGGGATAAGGGAGTGATTAGGGTTTTTGGAGGGAAGGCTTATGAAGTGAGTGGGTAGTAAATGTGGGTAGGTTAGGGAGTTAATTGGGTATTAAGTGGATTTAGGTGGATTAATTGGGTGGGTAGTGGGTGGGACAATCCAATGACAATTACGTAAATAGCCTTTTAAAGTAGGGATAGTTTTGTCTTTTTTTTGCCAAATATAGTATGTTACCATTTTTATGGATCGTCCGTTTATAGTAATTGTTACCATCTGTCTGGATCGGGGGTAGTAGGAAATTTTACTCCATTTTACAAAGAAAACTATCAATCTACTAGTCGTAATGTGTCAATTACCAAACACTCAAATTAATTATGCTAATTATAATATGTTAGTCAAATCTTCTAATAAAATATGTTTTCGCAATCTGTTTACGCTGAATTTAATCCGTTGTTTATCAAACAGAGCCGTTATGTTGGATTAAGATATGTAAAGTTTGTCTTATAGTTCGGCTCAACAAAGATAAAATAATGGTGGCGAATATGGACCGAACCCAATTCCAAATGGTCTAGGAGCTAACAAAAGCTACTCGTATGAAACAATCAAGTTGGGCCATTACTTGGTGAAATTCACGTGGGTTTCGAACCGATTTGGTCTCGAGCACAAGTGGGATTGAAATCGGCTTGAAAACCTCAAGTTTGAGCTTGGGATCGTCTCAAAATTTTCCGAGATTAAAATTTTAAAGTTTGGAATCGACTAGGATTAGGCTCAAACCCATCTAAATCATTACTCTGTTCATTTTCTTTAATTTTTAAATCAAATTAAAAATAAATATGTTCTAAGAAAAATACAAATATAAAATACTTATCAACTATAATAAAAATATAATCATAAATGCTAAAGTAACATTCTTAAGGCTTTAAAAGAGTCGATCTGAGCTCGAGCTCGGCTCGAAATTTTTAGCTCGAGCTGGGGCTAGGATCAAAGCTCGTCGAGCCTAAATAATTGAAGATCGAGCTCAGCCCGGTAAAAAGCTTGAGTTACAAGCAAGCTCGTTTTGTCATTATATTATTTTTAGTTTCTCACCTTTTGAGTGTAATTAATTATAAATATTTTTAAAGAACAAATAATATTATAAAATACTAAAAACTATTATATTATAATATACTTATAATGCCAAAATAACATATAATTTTAAATAAACTTAATATTACAGTATAAAAATTATGCAAAAAATTATAAACGCGCTCAAACGAGCTTTCAGGCCTCATGCTCGATTCATATTTAGCCAAACTCGAGCCGAGCTCGGTTTGACCGAGTACGAGTCGAGCTTTGACGGAGCCGATTCCGAGGACTCGACGAGTCGACTCAGATCATTTACTAGCTTACTGGCCTAAACATTCTAATAAGAACAAAAATAATTATAAAGTGC
>VHZZ01007221.1:57062-68834 GCA_009801015.1 Silene noctiflora | reverse complement strand
TAATTAAAGTACCTTGGTTGTTTGTCTTTGTTATTCACTACCTCGGGAAACCGAGATGGTAACAATCCTATTTATTCGGGAATGTCTTGCTAAAGACTCTTGAATAAATGGGGGTGTTACAAAGAGGTTAAAATATATAAATTAAGCACTTATCAGGAAGCAAGTCTCATCCTACCCAAAGCCCATTTTAATCATCATATCTCTTGTAAGAAGTCTCTGCTGGACTGCTACCCAGTAGATAAAAGATTGTGGGAATATTCAAATGATTCCAACGCACAAACCTTCATTGAACCTTTGGATTTGTTTGCCTTAACCAATTTTAGCCATCGTGAATGGTGTACATCTTATCTGTCTCAACTCATTAATCATCTCTATAAGCAATTTTGAAGACACTCATCATATGTGCTATTTTTCCAAGACCAAATACAATCTGAGGGTTGATTGTAATCAGTCCAGTGAGTATTTTATATATATATATATATATATATATATATATATATATATATATATATATATATATATATAGCTAATCTACTTCACCCAAATATGGTCCTTTTTAGAGACAATCCACCAAATATACTTGCCCAATAGGGCTTTATTCCAAACTTTTGCAGAAGTGATACCTAGACCGCTCTCTTCTTTATGGAAACAACACTGATTCCATTTAACATTAGGAGCCTTCAAGTAGTTATCACTGATACCCCATAAAATATTTCTACAGAGAGCCTTAATTATAGGCATGATACAATTAGGAATTAAGAAGATGCTGCCCCAATATGAATAAAAGGTATTCAAGGTAGAATTTATGAAAGTCAGCCTCCCAGCATAAGAGAGGTGTCTAGAACCCCATGACCTAATCCTAGCCACAACCTCGTCGATGAGTTTCATCCCCTCATTCTGTGTAATCTTCTTTTAAGAGATATGAACACCTAAATATTTAAATAGTGATTTCAGAGACTTGAAGGATGTTATTAATCACCTCACTAGTCACCCCATTGAAGTATATGTTTGATTTATCTCTATTAAGTTTCAATCCATTAGTGGCTGAGAATGTGGAAAAAGCCCTCAACATCCACATAACTCATCTTTCATTTCTTTTGCAAAACAATAGGAGGTCATCACCAAAAGTAAGTTATTCAATTTGATAGCACCACAAAGGGGATGAAACTTGAAACTATTCTGTTTGGATATGACTCCCAATATTCTAGATAAGTAATCCATACAAAGAGTGAATAGAAGAGGGAATGGTGAATCTCCTTGTCTCAAACCATATCAATAAATTTTGTAGGGATCTTCAGGGCAAAGAACATTTCTTTCACAAAAGACCATCGAACAATATCATAAACTTTTCTAAGATATATTTTGAGATTCCTACTGTATAACCTGACCAGGTCTTGACAAATTAGAACATTTTACACAATATTTCTACCTTTGATAAAAACCCTTTGATTAAAATGAATAACATCAGAAGGATAACCCCAAGTCTATTACAAAGCAATTTAGCAATGCATTTGTATATTATGTTGCCCCTTGATTCCTTTATCGTTACCTATCTATATACTTGTTTTTCTTGGTAACGAGTTTCTTATTAGAAGGGATTGGTTTTCATGGTGTACGAGTTTTCTCTCCACTGGAGGTAGACCTTCTTACTCTGCATTCCGGCGTTCAATTTTACGTCCTAGTGGCGTAAATGCACTTTTCTCACTTGCATTGGCTCATGAGATCGGTTTTCGGAAGTTGTGTCTCAAGTAGTGGATGTTGATGTTGAAGTTCGTGTTTAGCAGTCCGTACGCCATCAACACATATTTGTTACCCGATGTAGTTACAATATTTCTTTAGTTTACGGTTTTGCTAAAATAAGTGCATTTGACCAAATAAGCAAATGTCATCTGCATAAAGTATAATTTTACAGTTGTAAAAAAAACAATTTATTCCTCATGTAATGACTGCAAGTTTTATGTTTTGTAGCAAAAAGACAACTTCCACACTTTGGATTCCATACAAACCTCCACTTATTTAGTCTCATGGCAACAACAAAACACACTCACACTACAATAACATGGAAGGTATAAAAACGCACATAATCAAAGTATCACAGTTCTCATCTTTGAACTAGAATGTGGATCGCACCCTTATCTAGTCTTATGACAAGATTGCAAGCTTAAGGAGCAAGTACTAGCGAGGGATCATTCACTTGGTCATTTAGCATTTTCGGGACTGTCTGTTGAAATCTTTATCTCAGTTATTAAAGGCCGATACATTTTGCTTAAGAGTAACTGAAGGCAACAATTCGCATTTGAATGCAAGTAAAGAGTAATAACAAAGCTTGTGGTAGGAATAGATTGATTAACTAGTATCTCCTTAAGAGGAAAATTTGATATTAGAAAACTAGTCAGAGAAAACATTAAATGTGCAAAATAGAGATACTTTTTCGAAAAGCCTACAAAAGTATCTTAGCTATAGATTGTAGCCCAAGATTCAACATGTAGGAAGTACTCTTGGAGTACTATTACAATCTAAGAATAAAAATAAAAATGCATAAGCGCATAAAAGAAATTATAAGAGTCGAAGTGTGCGGAACATCACACTCTCTTTCACTTAAACTAATGTCAACAACGCAATCGATCTTGTTAACTTTTTCCAACAACTGACATGGAAGACTAGGTGGGCTTCATCCATTTTGGTGTCTCGAGCTTGACCTATCTTCTTGGAATGCATTGGGCAGACCTTCATATTTTTGTACCAGGCGCGTGTTCCTGTCGTGGAGAAATCACATCTATTTGGCATTGATCTTTACCATCACCAAGTCCCCTTCCTTGAACTCCTAGGGTTGACGATTTTGATCCACCCACTTCTTCATTCTCCGTGGCGCTTTATCAAGGTAAGCATGAGCCATTCAACATTCTGCTTCCACTACTCTCTCGTGCGCTCTTGTTAACTTTTAGGCCTTCTTGCTTCTGTCTTCATAAGATTTGTCCATAATGTGAGACAATATCGATTTTTCACCTTAATTGTGGCAATTGTAAGTAGGCTCTTGTTTGATGAACAACTCGCTTTGGTGTTAATACAAAGTTGAGGCATATCAGGAGTCTTACCACCACTTATTCATTAGCTATAATGAAGTGTCTCAAATACTCTTTCAGCATGCCATTGAATCTTTCTCTTTGTCTGTCCATCATCTTGAGGATGGTATCTCGAAGAAATATTTACATCTAAACCAAAGATACTAAAAATCTCACTCCAGAACTGACTTATAAAGAGGGAGTCTTAATAAATGATGCATGGTATTCCCCATTATTTCACCACATGTCTGAAAAGCAATATTGTTGTCTCATTCGCACAAAAAGGTCTTCAACATCGCTATGAATGTTGCATATTTTAAAATTTGATCCACGATCACTATTATCGCACTCATTTCCCTGACTTTTGGCAAAACATTGAAGTCCATTGAGATACTATCACATGATCTGCTAAGTAAGGGTACGAGTTTAAGCAGTCCGCCCAGCTTTCATTGTTCCACTTTGTCTTGTTGGCACACAAGACAAATCTTCGTGTATATCATTGTGTCCTCTTATATACTCTGTAAAAAATAACCATATTTCATTAAACTCAAAGTTACTTTCCAACTAAGATGTCCAACCATGTGGTTTTATGAGACTACTTCATAATCTTCCTACGAAGTCCTTTGCCACAAATAATCGACGAATTTTAGTGATAAGGAGGCCTCCCTCGATCCAAAACTTTCAAGTTTTCTCATTCTTAACCAACTGCATGATGGTTCTCACCATGGGGACATGTTCGATGTTCCTGGACTTCACTTTGGAAGTTTATTGCTACCCGACTGGACAATAATGTGGTTATCACCCCAAGGGATGTCGAAGTCTCCTCTTTGACTAATGAAGCCAACCACTTTGTTGGTCGCACCTGGTCGATAAGAGTGAACTCGACCGACAATTCTTGCCATCTGGCTTGGCGACGGTTATTCAACTTCGGTTATCCAGCTTGGTTGAGTTAAGCAGTGAGAAACAACATTATAATATGTTTAGACAATCAACTAAGAGCCCAAAAGATAATGTCTCAATCCCCTTTAGCAGTCTGCATAACTAATCTCTACATCGTTAAGCTTTCAACCATCTTACACTACCAGTTGACCTTGTTGCAACTAGACGTTGTCAAGGACGTAACCAGAAGCATCCTTATCCACCATAAACGATATTAAAAAGTCATAAAAGTCAAGATGGGGTCTTTAATAACGATAGCTTCTTTGATCATCTTGAAGACTCCTTCACATTCGAGCGACCACTACCCTTTCAATTCTTGCAACCACCCGATGAGGGGAGTTTTGATCTTGGAGTGTTTCTTGTTAAAGCACGTAATTGAAAATCGTTTCATACCTTTAAGCTTATTAATGCTTGTTTGTTGTTTGCTTATTTTTATCGTTTTCGTGTTTCGACCGTTGACGACCTTGACTAAATTACCCCGACACACCCCGAGTTCCAAGAAGTATGCTAATGAGAAATCCCTTACTAGTATGAAGCCTCTTTTTACTTACATTCTGGTCTTACTGTGGGGAAGGGTGCACATAGTGGTGGCAATCGGGTCCGTCGAGCGGGTCAAGTCGGTTCAGGTCATATCAGGTTCTGGTCGTATCAGGTCGAGTCGGATTCAGGTCATTATCGAATTTAGTTATTTTATCGCATTATTCGATTTTTAACCATCAAAATTAGTTTTTAGACCATTATTGGTTTAGTTACTTTATTGTTTACTCAAACTTAAAACTTATTAAACTATATATTAAAATGCTTTTATTTTGATGAATATTAAGCTTAGAGCATGTTTGGCCTAACTTGTTAAAAAAGAGTTTTTTAAGTTAATTTTTAACAAGTGCTTGTCAAAAATAGAAGCATTAAATTGTTGTTTCTATTTTTAAGGGCAAAAATATGGTTTTTCAGCTTTTAAAAACTACTTTTAACTTTTTAGAAAATAATGACGTGTTTGTCCAATTTGTATTTTTTAGTCAAAAAAAAATTTCAAAAGCTAGGCTAAACACACAATTAATAATTGTTGGGTCATAAATTTAATAGGGTTAATAACGGCTCGGGTTCATTTCGAGTTCGGATTCGGGTAATTTATTATAGGGTCGTGTTAGGTTATGGGTCATCATCGGATCAGATCGTGTCTGTTTTGGTTTGCAATATTCTCGGATTTTGTCGGGTTAGGTTTGCTCGTATTTGGGTCGGTTCACTCAGGTCGAGTAAGATTTACCGGATCTAGGTGTGCACCCCACGGTTTTCGAATTTACCGTGATACAAAGCAAGTAAAAGAAAGGATTGTGTCTCAGTGATCTTCCCTTTAGGTATAAGAGTAAGGAGCTTGATCTAAACCTAAAATCTCTACTACAAGATAAACTTTGTTCCACCATAACTTGATCCCATCAACAATAAGTTTAATCTCCACTTCAATAGAAACTTAGGATAATTGTTTCGGTAAAAAATTACCTAGTTGATATTTTAGCGTGTTCTAAAACGGCCTAACTATTAGTCGATGTGGATGTATGAATTTGTGTGATTGCTAGTGAATAAACGAAAAAATAAAAGAGATTGACACAAGAGATTTGGTGACGAGGAAAGCCCTATATGGGAAACAACCGCATGGGAGTCGGAATCCCTCCAATAGTCCACTAGCAATAAATGACCTTTCACGAGTATAACACAGTGGGGGATGGCTAATTGCTAGTATTATGCCTCAAGTAGGGTCTTTGCGTGTCATTTTATGATCCCTTGCATGTTCCTCCTCGTCTTCTTTTATAGGCTCTTCCTTGCTAGGGTTTCGAGCTACCTTGAACGTCAAGATTAGGCTTTTCTATAACACCCATGAGGTTATGAGATTGAGTTGTCCCACATCGAGAAAATAAGATATTTGGAATATGTTTATACAGGATTCCACCCACCACTTAGTAACAAGGCCTTGTGCTTTTGAGCTTATGTGAGGACAAAACGGGCTTAAAGGTGAGCATCTCATCTTTAAGTGAGGTGTGTTATGACGGTGGTAAGTCGAGTTGTTATATTTTCCCTATATTATTGATGGGCTCTCGCATGCTCAGTTGTTTATCCATTCGCGCACCTTGTTGGGTAGAGTAGAGTTATTATTCCAGTTGCTTCCACCTGTCACTCGGTTGATAACGGCTCTACTATAAGATTTTGTCCTTTCTTCCCTTTTATGTACCAGAGGCTTCTTGGTGGCTTTGTCTATATCTGGTATACATATACTGGATTTTGCGTCCTCCTCTAGTCTAATTGCTGCCATGGTTTTCGGCTGCACATCTTCAAATGTAGGATAGGGGTACCTGGTCAGATCTCTGTACAGAGCTGAATCCTGATGGAGTCGTTTTTGAAAGGCCTCCATTGCGGTTGGTCTATCACACCTGGGGATCGTCACTTTTCTTTGTTAAACCTGTCTATATATTCTTGTGTGGTTTCCTCGAAGCCTTGAACTGTCCTGTAGAGGACACTAGTTTGTTTCTCTAGTTTGTGGCTGGTGGAGAACTGCTGATTGAAGGCATTGACCAAGTCAACAAATGAGGTGATGGACTTGTTGGGTAGGCCAACAAACCATTGTAGGGCTGCCCAGATAGGGTTGACCCAAACCCTTTATACATGAAGGCCTCCTTGAGAGCTCCGGTGGTAGTTATTACCATTATATTTTGTTTGAACTGGTTGATCTGGTCTAGAGGTCCGTTGTTACATCATAAAGGGTCATCGTGGTTAGCACGAATCCTTTTGGTACATTAACCAGTGCAATTCCATTAATGAAAAGGGAATACTCATAGTTGTATGGCGCTCCCCTCTCCATGGGACGGAGCGTCCCTGAAATTCTCCTAATCATGATCCTTAGCTCCTGATATTGCTGCTCCATATCACTGCTGAAGCAAGTGTAATACATCATATCTCTGGTCTTAGGCTACTCGGCCGAGTACGGGGTACTCGACCGAGTAGGTGGTGTTGTGGTTTTTGTTAGGCTTCTGACTTGTGAGTACTCGATCGAGTGTGTGAGTACTCTATCGAGTGTGGCGTACTCGGTCGAGTGTCACGTACTCGACCGAGTGTTCGGTCCGTTTACGTTATTTTCCGCGATTTGATTAAGGTAATTCGGGAAGCATATAAACAAGGTTTTATCGACTTAATCATTTTAAAATTACTCTTAAAACACTTCTTCACAAAGTAGACAACGGCGTTAACTGCTTCTCTTGCTATCTTAATCAATCCAAGGCTAGGGTTCATCGTTTTTGGGGGTTTTCGCATCTTATCGCTTGTTAATCGTTGGGTAAGTCTTTTACCTTAGTATTTTGTCGTTTTGTTAAAATTAGGCAAATTATTTGGGGGTTTTAGGGTGGATATCATGTTATGTGTGTTATATTGATGGATTGATATCCTAATAGGCGAGGACTTCGTAGAGGAGCCGTTCTAGCTTACTTTGCTGTGCTTTTTCCTTGGATTTATAATCAGGTAGGGTTTCCCTACTCAGTCGATTGCGTAATTGGTATAAGATGTATTGTGACGGTTTATTGTTGTTACTATTGTGTTTAAGATTATTGCGTTTTAGTTATTGGATATTGTTGTGGAGCCATTTTCGAGAGATGGTTCCAACCCCATGTTTGCCTCTTGTGGCTCCTGTCACAAGGGGATGTGCACATTAATGATCTGGGTTCGCTCGTTGTGATGAGCGAGGATTTGGTGGTATGGCTACATTCACAACTGGCGGTATGGATTACCTGTTGCGATGGATAATCTTGCAGGGCTACACACCTTGGTGTGTATTTTGTTACTGGTTACTGTGGAGTTTGGAGGATGGTTTCTATAGTTTTGTTTGGATTGTGTATTGGATTATATTTCTATGATTGTTATATCGGTTATGCACTTGACTGGCCCCGTTTTCGTTTTTCAAAACTATGATAATCTATTCGGGGATGATGAGCAGTTCACTTAGGAGGTAATTGATGTTGATGTAACTCGCGGGACATGGACGGGGCAAAGTCACCACTTGTTTTGTAGTCTAGCCTCCGCCTAGTTTAGATACAATAACTTATGATTTTGTTTACGCTTTTGGAGTTTTGAGACTTGTATTTCTTTTGAGACTTGTATTTTCATTGACATTAAAGTTGTTTATTAAAGCTGTTTTATTATGGTAACTATGATGCATACTACCTCGGAAAACCGAGATGGTAGCACCTTTGTACATCGGGGCAGTCCTTGTTAAGGTACCTTGGTGTATGGGGGTGTTACAAAGTGGTATCAGAGCGATGATTTTGGAACCTAAAACCAATGAACAAAATGAACATAGGTTGTCTAAATTAAATGAACCCGGGTAGGAGTTGTTTGGAGTTAACGCAAAGGCTTGAGAGACGTCCTAAGGCCACAAATTTGCCCTTACAACTTTTAGCCGGTCATTACGGGGTGTGTCAAGGGATTTTGTTTGTTTGTATGTTCTTATAAGCATGTCGGATAAAAGTATGATGTGAATTGGATGAAAGTTGTTTGGAGTATATGATTAATGTGTTGGAATGTATGAGCATGATCGATGGTATTGCTTGGTTTTTGTATCTAGTAACATGTGATTAGGAGTACTTGGTATAAGTATATGTGATGTTAAGGCATGACTCGACCGAGTGGGGCGGGGACTCGACTGAGTATGGGGTACTCGACTAAGCCTCTGACACTCGACCGAGTGGGTAAATTGTGTGTTTGGACAATAGATGCTGGAAGTTGGTGACTCGACCGAGTGTGTAGGCACTAGATCGAGTAGCGTGTACTCCACCGAGTACATGATGTACTCGACCGAGTACGTTTTCTTGTGGATTCTGGTCAGCTTCTGGAGTGGTTGCACCCGATCGAGTACGTAGGGGACTCGACCGAGTGGCTTGTACTCGACCGAGTGTCTCTGGATACTCGACCGAATACCCTTTTGGGTGTTTTATGTTTGCTTTGGGCTGTAGGCGATGTGCTTACATTCGTTCACCTTTTATAGCTCAAAGAACGCCGCCAAAGAGATCAGCTGCATATATGAGGGCCACTGAGATGAGTGTTGAGGAGAATGCCCATATGATCGAGCATCAGGAGGCACTTACTGAGGCTCTCAAGAATGTGGGGAAGGCGAAAGAGGTGGTCATCGATGCTACCAAGTGATAGGCGGTCACACACCTAATCAAAGATAAATACCCTAGTAACAAATTAATGTAGTAAAAGCGGTCGAACACAAGGAGACGGGAGTTGCTAAATAAGTTGTTGTGGAGAGAATTCTATCTAGGTTGGTTTGATTGGTCGATCGAGTTGATTGGTAAAAACTTGTAAATAAAATGATGAAAATAATAATGGTAAAGGAGTCTAGGGGTTTTGGGTCACACATGCATAGCAAAATGATTCATATTAAATTAGAAATGCATAATAAGGATAAATGCCTAGGCCTATAGACAACCACCTCTCGATATTATTGTCAAGCCTTAGATCGGGTTCTAGCGAACTCTCGCTATGGTTAGATCGGTCTACTACAACATGCTTTGTCTAATACATATCTGTGCCTCTCGACTTATAGAATGCATTAACAAATTTAATCTAAGATAGTGATCAATAAACTAAGATTAACATTACAAAGCAAACATGTGTAGAAACATTTATGCAATATACATACTAATTTAACATGGTAAAATGATTACTAATGCATGGCCCCATATTCCCTAGACAAACAAACTACTCTTGCATAATGAAAACTAAAATAATGAGAAATGATATAATAAACAAGATGATAATTTAATGAAATAAGTACTAGAAATAGAATTACCTKAACAATAGAAATGGAACTTGGAAATGAAGAACAATGTTTTAAATGAAAATAACTTGAAATGTAACTTGTATATAACTTGAAATGCTTAAAAGAAATGTTTGTAACCACTAAAGAAAACTAAACTATTCTAATCTACTCTAATTCTAAACTAATCTAATGACTTAAAACTAGAAAGAAAATGAAGTAAAGGATGTAGAGATATGTAATGTGTAGAATAAAAGTGATCCTAGAGGTCGGGGCTAAGGCCTCCTTATATAGTAATTCTAAAACGAAACGTAAGGAACAAAAAGGATCCAAGGCAAGCCATCCCCAATCGGGGACCGGCCACCCCGATCGGGGTCGTGGGATTCTTCGTTTCCGGACTTCATTGCTCCATTTAATGCTCTTGGAATCCTATGTTTTTCTTTGAAGTGCCTTTAAGCATCTGACTTATTGCATTTTTGAGGAATCTTTTGTGGAATCCCATGCTTGTGACTCCTTATGATTAATTGGACTTCCTCTTTGGGCTTCATTTCTCAATTGTTTAGATTTGCCATTTGTTGGTGGGTGATTTGCATTTGGGCTATTTTCTTCCACATTTCTTTATCAATCCACTTCCTTTTACTTGTATGATCCATCTTAACTTCCACTTAGCCTCGTAACTCGATACTTGTTCTTTTGATTGGGAAATAGATACTAAAAGCTATATTTCCTACAAAATATACTAAACACGAGCAATGCAAGTAGAACACGGAATTAGCTCAACAAAGCACTAATATTAGTGCGAATAACATGTAAAACCGAGTTAATTTAGAGGGTAAAATTATATAAGTATTAGATACATCACCAAGTTGAGCACCACCATCTCGCGCTTCAACCCTACTACATATGAGGGCACAAGTGCGCCTAATATGCTCGATAACTAGCATCGGGAAATTGAGAGTGTTCTGAAAGTGGTTAACTGCCCGGAAGAGATGAAGGTGGAACAAGCTGCATTTTACCTATGGGACGAAGCTAGGGTGTGGTGGAGTCGTGAAAGGGAGAGTTCTCGGGAATTCTACAAGGATTTAGGTGAGCCCGCTATTCCTTGGACTGAGTTCAAGAAGGCTATGAGACATCAGTTTATTCTAGAGCATTCGGAACAAATTGAGAGCAGAGTTTGATTCTTTCCTGATGGTTGAGAGTGTGACTGTGGCGGAGTACTACTGCAAGTTCAATGAGTTATTGCGCTACATAGACGACATGAAGTGTAACACTCCCATTTATCCAGGAGCCCTTAGCGAGACATTCCCAAACAAATGGAAGTGCTTCCATCTCGGTTACCCAAGGTAGTGTATAACAAAGTATAGCAATCCAAATACCATCAATTTAAAACTTTACTTTAAGGACTTACTACAACTCYGTCAATTACAATTGATGATATAACTACAACTTAACTWMCAGCGGAAATAAATAAAGTACATAAATTAAAAGTGAAGGTCCAACTAAGTGAGCTAATCAACTAGGTAGACAAGACATCCTCATGCATCCCCATGAGCTCCCGAAACAGCTAACTCAAAAACCTGTCAAAATCTGCTCCCCAAAATGGTTCATCACAGGTGTACACGAATACACGGTCAACCACGAGGTTGAGTAGAATATACTTAAACAACATAAGCAATGATAAATGAAAACAATGACACATGGGACTATGCAACCGATGCACCTCCACATCACAAATCATTCACCCTTCAATCCACCACGTGATCATAACAAACACTCAACCGTCGTTGAGTCCAGGGCCGCGCCTGAGGTCACCAGCGACAAGTCTGCAGACAAGCCTGGGCCTAAGAAAAATAAACCAGGATAACTCCTGAGGTAATCCAGAGACAAGCCTGCCAGAAGCAGCACCAGCCTGGGCCTTTATCAGCACCACCATCCGACACAATGCGAATGCATGCCATGCCAACCAATAAT
>VHZZ01007221.1:19744-39014 GCA_009801015.1 Silene noctiflora | reverse complement strand
GTCTCATTCGGTTTTACATTGTAGTACTGCAGTATGGTTTTGAGAGTCATATTATTGAAACGCAAAACTTTTCCGTATTGTCAAAAAAATGAAAAAAAAAATTGTCTTCCTAATTCACCACCCTATACGACAATTTCACTAATCTTTGGTCGGGTACTTCCTACCAAAATATTAAAAAGGTAAATCAATGAATCATGTTAACCTAGATTATATAATTAAGTGGCCTGGAGCAACAAGATTTATGTCAAAATTACTACTTCGTACGAAGCATTCCGATACTAATATTAATTCCATTCATTATCGTTTCACGAACAATAACCTAATCTAAGTAATAGAACAATTCGATTACTTAGACCGTGTCTTATTTAATCGAATTACAATGAGACACGTAATTTTACTCACAAAATTATCCGTCAATTTTAAGTAATTTAATTAACTCGTATCGTCATACGATTAATTAAATAATCAATTAAGAGCATTACCCTTTAGGTATGACCTTGGGGATCAACTGGTCACCACCGTCGTACGACAGTAATGTCAAACTCTAGTCAGCCAATCATTACCGATATGTGTGGACCAGTTGACTAAGAAGTATAACTTTCCCTCATGTATTCTTTAATGTGAGATTTACATATGTGATATAATGATCGACAATTTGTGATCGCATTATTGTCGGGGACACCTTTCTCCAACAATCTCCCACTTGTCCTCGACAAGTGTGCGTCACCAATTCTCTTGTCCTATTACTATCTCCCACTCAATGCAAGGTGTCTTGCAGGTCGTACTTGCATGTGATCATATCATGAGTGGTTTCCTCGATCTGGAGAATAACTGATTGACCGGAATTATCTACCATAGATACCTTCCGAGCGTGGCTTTCCAGTTCATTACTCCTCGAGTGGCCCTGAGATATTGTTTTAACCCTGACAAGGGGGTGGACAATTCCTATCGCACTATTCCCTTGACAGCAGCTAATGCTTTTCTACTAATTGGTAAATGTCGTAGAGAATGACTTACAAAACCTTTTCAACATTGTTAAGACTCGAAGGCTAATGTTTCAACCAATGATAGACTATCGCTCTTAGCCAAGGTCTATCCTTCGTCCTCCAGGACAGCCCTTGGATGTTTAAGGTCAGACTTGTTGCTGTCTAACGCCGATCACTATGTTTGAATCAATGTGGTCTCATAGCTAGCGAAGCCGTTGGACCATTTCATATTATGTCTTAAACTAGCTAACAGAAGAGGGATACAATATTTTCTTTACAGAGTATATTTTTTTTGGTTTCAAATGAAGCGCAATCCAATGACATATTGTCACAATAACTCTGTTTTAATCACTAGTCGAAAACCTCTTCGATCAGGTGTTTACGGACTATATAATATTGGAATTTTATTGGTTGGACATCTAATCTAATGGCAAAAACATCTTTTTGTTTGGGATTTAAAGTGATAGAAGTCATAAAATTATAAAATTATAATGCAACATTGTTAAATGTCGGTACTAATGCTGAGTAATCCACATGCTTAGCATAATACCGAAGGTCAACTCAACATTAGCTTTCAACCATTGAATTTCCACTATCATTTTATCATGCTCCTTTTCTTATTACCACAAGGTCTTCTAGGCCATAATAATCTCAAATTCCCACTATGATTGTACACTTTTATAGATTTAAAAGTTCACAAATATTTTAATCTTTGTTTAGTAAGTCATTAGATGAATCATTTCATTCTGTATCCCAATTTGAAAGACCTACATATGATGGGTTTCAAATAGAATTGTTTTTTTAGACAAGGGCACTATCTCGTGGGTAGAATCAAACTCCTAATCTCATAGTTGAGATAAGAGAGTTCTTACGACTTGTACTCAATTTACCCATTAAATTAAACACGAAAATGTTAGGAAGACCAATAATTAAAATACTGAGTAGGAAAAGGTGTCGTGGGAGACGGTGGTGTAGGGTCAGGAAGTGATGGAGCCAAGATGGCAGAGGCGAGGCGATCTTACCTGGCGTCCAAGAAGGAAGAAAAAGTGGGGGAAGGAAGGTGATCGAGGAGAGCAACTGCCTAGTTGTGGTTGGCGACTTGAAGAAAACGAAGCAGGGACGAAGTGATATTTGTCTTACTTTTGGCGATATTCGTTTGTTGTGTGATTCTTTTGAGTCGATTTCTTTCTTTTTTTGTTCATAGGGATTTAAATAGATTAGCTCATGATTTAGCACATTTGAGACAATGATTGCTTGGTAGGCAATTTTGGTACGATATGCTACCTTCAAACATTGCTTGTTTTGCTATCGTGATTTGGAAATGTGACTTTTGTCCCTCGTTCTGGATTTAAAGAAAAAAAAAAAAACAACGATTACCCTAAATTTAGAAAGAATTAAAAATACATTAGGAAAAAAAAACTTTTAAGCTCGAGTTCCCAGGCAATCGTCAATTACAATAAATCACTAAACTACGTTGTCGTATAATGAGAACACATAATCCAACGAGTCATTTTGCTTTGATACTCATTATCGACTTTACCAGCTATTGGTTTTCATGAAAGTGGTATTTTTTATTTTATTTTTAAGGTAAGAAAACTAGATTGCTTTTGATCCTCTTGGGTAGGTCCAACCTATCTCATCTTTTCGAATGAGTGAGGTAAGTTGAAGCCGCCTCGAAAGAGTTGGACATGAATATCCAATATAAGTCATAAAGTCATCGACCTTTTTGGCTTTACGAACGTAATGTTTAATTATCACTTTATCGAAAAAATGAAGGTCTAATTTCATATCCTTGATAATGCTAGAAATTTCTCAAGGAATTTGCCAGGTACTACGAAGTGAGTTAATAACACATAAATTATCACCTTCCACAATTAACTTTGAGATTCCTAAGTGTTTAGCGGCTAAAATACCTTCTTTTAAAGCGAAAACTTCCGCAACAAGAATATTATTAGACCCGCATTTTTTTGCTCCTAGCAAAACGACTTTACCAACATGGTCTCTTATAGAATATCCTAAAGCAGCTTTATTCCATTTATTTCGATCCGTCAAAATTTAGTTTTAGAAAACCGTTTCTAGGTTTCTCCCACCAGAATTTTTCCTTACTATTAGTGTTTCTAACCAACTCATCTTTCACGGGATTGATAAGATCCTTATCTCTTGTCTCATTCCAAATTTTGATGTTATTATCGCATAAGAGAATAAGTTTACTGATATTGAAATGAACATTATTAAAAATAATGTCATTTCTATAAAACCATGTATTCCACCAAATAAAAATAATCTTAATGAAATCATGTTTTGGAATTAAGTCTTTGAGATAATTGAGTTTCATTTGAAAACTTTGACTGCAATATTATCATAATTTAACAAAAAAATGTTAAAACTAATAATATTCATGTCTTGGATAACATAACCAATCAAGGGACATTCGTAAAAGAAATTATCTTTGTTTTTAATAGAATGGTTGCACAAAATACAATTAGGTGAGACATTAATATACATTTAAGAAATTTGTCTTTCATCGGGGGGCCGTTAACACAGGCTTTCCAAAGGAAATATTTTAACTTTGTAGGAATATTCAATTTCCAAATCCAATAAAATTCACATTTTTCAAGATTTTGATCGAACAAACCTTGCGCTAACCATGTTGCTGTTTTTGTAAAGAAATTTCCATCAACGGATAACCCCCAAAGGAGAGTATTCGGAATATCATTATGTGGGAGTGAAATGTCAGTAATATGATTAACAATATCGGTATTCACTAAATTAGATAATTTAGAAACATCTCATTGTTTATCAGAGCTTATGAAATCACCTTTAACCAAAAGATTAAGATCACGGATACTATCATCACCAAAATTGTTGGCAAGTGGATGTGAAAAAACCCAATTATCCGACCAAAATTTAATGTTGCTACCGTTACCTACCTGCCATCTCAACCCTTTTCTAAATAGAGTCTGAAGACTCATAAGTTTACGCCATTGCCAAGAAGAGACTGAACTAGGCTTATGATCAAAGAGTGAAAATTTTCTTACGTATTTTTTAATTATCACTTTGACCCATATATTTTCCTTATCCATGAGAATTTTCCATAAAAGTTTCATTTGAAGAGCTTTATTAGCTGCTTCAGAGGGTTTTATTCCCAACCCACCAATCGATTTCAGTAAACAAACTTTATGTCAACCAATCAAATTAGGGGAGCGTTGGGAATGATTCTTATTCCAGAGAAAGTTTCTATTAATCTTATCTAATCTATTTTGAATTGATGAAAGGAAGGAGGAAGCTTTGTATTTGAAAAGTTTCTTTTTGCGGCTAAATTAGCATTGATCAGAACTAGTCTACCTGCTTGCGATAAAGAATTCGTTTTCCATTTGGATAATTGGGTGCAAGAAGATTGAATAATACTTTCAAACGTATTTTTAGTCACTCTACTATAATTTTAATTTTTGTAAAAAAAGTTGAAAAACTCTAAAAATATGTGCCTAATTTTGATCACCTAAAACTATCTTATGTAATGGAGAAATTTTTTAACAAAATATTTTCTCAATAAAATATAAATTCAAACCAAATTTTTCATTTTTTTCACAATTTAAAAACATTATTTTCATTTACATTAAAAAAAATCCAAAATTTTCTAGAAAATATAACCAATTTCGGTTTTTATGGTATGAAAAATGAATATCTCGTGAGATTTTGAGATGGAGATTAAATTCACTTTTTACTAAAGTTAGGCGCCGTTTGGCACGATATTTCAGGTAACTTATTTGACAAAAGTAGCTTATTGGATCAAAGTTTCAGCCACCTGATTTTTTTGCATGTGTTTGGCAAGTAGCTTATTTAGTCAAATAAGCTACCTGAAATGAAATGCTACCTAGAGTAGCATTTGAGATTTCAGATACCTGAAATAAATTATCTTCCCTTTATTACCCCTTTAATCTATAATATTAAATAATAATAATATCCTTTTACGTCATTTTACCAAAAATCAGCTACCTTTTCAGCTAATTTGCCAAACAGTTTTTTTTATAATCAGTTACCTTATAAGCTCATATTTTTCACTTACCTTATCAACTACCTTTTTAGGTTTCAGTTAGCTGAAAAGGTAGCTAATTTTCGGTAAAATGACGTAAAATGATACGATAATTATTTAATATTATAGATTGAAGGGGTAATAAAAGGAAGATAATTTATTTCAGGTACCTGAAATCTAAAATGCTAGTCTAGGTAGCATTTTATTTCAGGTAGCTTATTTGACTAAATAAGTTACTTGCCAAACACTTGCAAAAAAATCAGGTAGTTGAAACTTTGGTCAAATAAACTATTTTGGTCAAATAAGCTACCTAAAGTGTTGTGCCAAACGGAGCCTTAGGCTTTGTTTGGTAAACGAGTTGAAAAGATGTACTGAATCCTGTAAAGGTAGCTGAAAACTGAAAAACTAACTGAAATCTAAAAATGTACTTGATAAGGTTGGTGAAAATTAGGAGTCGATAAGGTAACTGATTATATAAAAAAAATGTTTACCAAACTAACTGAATATGTACCTTATTTTGGTAAAATAACATAAAAGGATATAATAACTATTTAATATACTTCGTAATAATTATTTAATATATTATACATTGAAGTGTAAAAAAGGAATATAACCTAGAATTAGTACTGACATCTCAAATGCTACCTTATGTAGCATTTTATTTTAGATAACTTATTTTTACTTGTCAAACACTTGAAAAATAATAAGGCCTTATTCTTTTGGACTCAAACTGTCTAAACTGAACTGAACTTAATGAAACTGAACTGAAGTAAGGAGTTAATTTGTGAAAAAAAAAAAAAAAGCTAAACTGAACTGAATGAAGTGAATAAAAGGGCTAAACTGAACTGAATGAAGTAAATAGAGCTGAATTGAACTAAGATGAGTTAAAATTAAGTTCAAAAGAACAAGTCCTAAGTTACACGAATTTTTATCAAAAAAGCTACTTCAGTTAAGAAAGGTATACAAAAATGTCATGCTAAACAAAACCTTAAGGAGGGGGTTTAATCACTCTAGTTTAAATTTAAGGGGTTGAAATCTCCCGATTATACTAAGTAAGGGGTTTGGTATACCACTTTCGCGGTTTGGTTTTTGACTCAACGCAGCTTCTTTACATTTGTTAACAAAAAATGTAATAAACATGATGAGTTAAGAGGAAGTAAATTTTTCTTCCGCAAGTTTTTCTATTAACATTAAGGACCTACGTATAACATTGATTTTCCCCCAAAAATGGAATAGAAGAGGAAAAATAGAACTTGAAAGTCCGCAAATGGGGATATATAAACCAATCGAGGATAGTACATTTATTGGCAAACAGGATAGCAAGCAGATTTACAAAAGGGAACATATAATGCACCAGTTTTCACAGTTAGAATCATCATAAAATTGCGGAACTCTGATGAGTTCAGCACCGAGATCATTATCCGGCTCTATGCGCAGCAAAATTCCAATGACGTCATCATGTTAGAAGATCTTCACACACAAAAAAAAAAAAATAGATGATATCAGACTACCAAAATAAAGAGCCTTTTACATAGACGCGTTAAATGTTCAAACACTATACACCACACAAAACGTTTATTCTAGAATCGAGAACATAAAGCTGTTCTCGCAGTACTTGTACATAGAAGTCATAAACTCCCAAAAAATTTCGGCTGCAAATATATTTTTTGTTAGGGGGTGTATGAATTAAGATGCAAGCCTGAGTTACCCTTTGATGAAGGGGTATTGGGTTGGAGCAGATGACATAATAATGGCTGCTTCTGTAACACGCTTGAAGAGAAATGCAGTGACTATTTGACATTAAAGCTTAATTTTGAGTTTTACCAACTAGACCACATAAACATAACCTGATAACCCAACCCCAAATGACCTAGCCCCAATTGATCTGAACCAAAACCCGAAAAAACAACTGAAGATAGAAATGACTACTTTGAACGGAAAAAAAAAAACTTATTCGCCACGACCTAAAAAATGACAGACTGACCTATCTTGTAATTACTGATCCCTAAAAGACATAAACATGAGAATTGACCCGGCATGACACTTGAAGCTGACTCATTTGCTAGGTCTACCGTTTATGCCATCAACGCACCAACTTCCATAGATTAAAAAACGGGATTCATTAATCCAAAGCATCAATGCATGGGGCAAGCAGATCTGTGAGAGGTGCGTGTACCACACGCGCACATAGTTCCGTTCCCCAATGCATTGACCCTGTTGTGTTAGCATCTCCCCTAAAAATAGTGAACTTTTTGGTTCCTTTGGGCCTTTTTTCTTTGGCATGGTAGAAGACAGAAGTATGTAACATAGAGAACAAGTGTTATAAACTTAGATTAAGTCGGATGATGCTACCTTGTTCAATCATTACCCATTGTCCATTGGTATCCCTCTTAAACACACGTGGCTGTCCCATCCGAAACACGTCCTTCCAGTTTGAATGTTTGATCAAATAATCCCACTGCCTACAGGAAACAGAAAAGGTTAGAATAGTATACAAGATATTCTGAGGTAAATGCTGTGTGGACAGTGTGGCCACCGAGATTAGTCTATCCAAATTCCACACTGTATCAATCAAACTCAACTCATGCCTTGCAATCAAGGAAATGCCTTCATTTCCATTGGAAGAGAGTCGCCAGTTTCTTGCTACATTTACTACTTTCATGAATTCTGTACCACTTGTTTTATTTTGGTGTAAACCATCCAGTTTTCTCCGGATTCAAGCAGGGTAGGGCCATAACGGCGGTAAAGTTTTCCTTCCTGCCTTTTAACACTGCCACATTTCGAGGGTCGCAACCATGAGACTACGTGAGACCTCATGTGAAGTTAGATTAACTCCCACGACTTGACCTAAGTTCTCAGGGGTTATACACCACCATTGTTGTATATACCACAATGGACCAACTATTGGACTTATGTAAACTGCATCCAGAAGGGGAAGACTCCCTCATTAACAATGTGGACAATCTTCAACACCATATCTTATAATGGGCTTGGAAAAGTTCAGTCTTACTCAACTACTCTAGAATGAAACAACATGCAAGAGCTACACAATGACACATTAACGACTACACAAAGATCCTACCAGGCTATCATAGACAAGCTCAGGGCCAAATAGGGAACAAGATGTGAATTCTTCTCAGCTACGTTCTCAGACTTTACATATTACCTCGCGTACCCATGTCCAACAAGAGTATGAGAACTGGACACTTCATTAAAACCAAAAACCATGTTTATTTTTCAAAAGGAAGCAGAGTCTGCGACTTCTGCATGTGTCAGATATATGCTAGACGTATTCTGAGTAACATAACTCCTAATACACCAAAGAGACAGGAGGGGGTGTTACCATGTTAGGATGTAAACTTTTATTGTTATTGGTATTTTTGATAAAGTAATATACAACAGTCAGAAAGATAAGAAATTAGATCGTGTATTTTCAACTTCTTGAAGTTGGAAAAGAGGAACCTAACAGAAAGGTATCGCATTACACATTAACTTGATGAATCCAATAGCTAAACAAGCACACTGACTTCTTAATTGACAATCAGTGGCAATCAGAAACATCAAGCTTCATAGATGTGAGAAATCAAGACAATTTGACGGCGTCTGTTAAGAAAATTAAAACCTTCTTTGACAATATACAAAATCTGGTGCCTCAGCATAAGGGGACGTAGAACATGTGTGAAGGATTTCTGAATCAGACAGCTGCTGCAGATAAGTAGCCATTTGAACCTTACGCACACTCCTGCATCAGAAGTGACAACATCAGAACATATCAGTATAATATATACACAGAAATCCAAATTCTTCTAACATATACTTCCTTATATATATCGACCTCATCTTTCAAGACACTCTAATATCTGCCAGAGTATATGAGTGAATATTATCAAATTAGCACTCTTATGAAAGCATCATTCGATCTGAATTTGAATCTATATGTTCCATAACCTTCGGAAAATATACCAACATTATGGAAAAGCTAATAGATTAAATTGACCAACTTGAAACAAAATCTACCAAGAACTTGGAGCAATGATGAACTGGTCTGTTTCAGTGTCGTATGTGTCCAATAATTTTCCCCTCCAACGAGGGTCCTCAAATGAAGCAGAAAGCCGAATTCTTCTTACAAGTTCATCTGGACACCTTGTTGTCTCATCAAAAATGGCTGGGGTAACAGCTCCCGTCATAGTTTCAATCTGGAATGCGACGACAATAATTTAGAACTTTAATATCCTTAAAATCTTAAATTAGTATCAAATTTGTTGTAGGAGGGAGAAAAATTTGATAGAAATCGTAACAAAAGGTGCCAAATACCACGTCTTGTCATGACCAAGAGGAATCTGACACAGCCCATAGTGTGGAGTGAATATCTCACAAGTTGAAAGTTTTAACAGAAGAAAGCGTGAAAAAAGGCAAGGCATCTTTTAAACAGTATGCTTATCTTATGCATGTGGTCATGCACATTGTAAAACAAAAAATGAAACTGATGGCACAATAGTAAGGCTGAAGAGTAGTGTAGTGGTGTAGCAAGCATAACTTAAGATATAAATGACAGCCATTCTATGCAAAGACACGTAAAAAATTTAGTGGAGCATAAATTAACTAAGTACACAACAATAAACATATTTTGACTCTCAAGTTAACAAAATGAAACAAAAGAAACGTCAGATAGCATAGATAAATAATTTAGAGCATCTTCAGCCCTCACCAAGAAGCCCGTAAATATTGGGTAAGCATTCCCTTTGCCGTCATTTTTAGTATTGTGACCAAGGACAAATAAAGTTTGAATATGAAACTTCAGTGCACTCTTTTCTAAACCTTCGATTATTTTAGCACACAACGGAAATGAATAGCCGCCCTTTGCATTGTTTTTATGTCTAGCTTTCCCAGCAAGCTGCTCACAGTTAAATAAAATGGATTGTTGCAGTTAAGCATATAACCTCTAGAAATAATTTTTGAAATTGAATACAAAGCAGCAGTTCTTACAGACCAAGGATGGGGTATCATCAAATCCGCCAATGAGATGCACCTGCAAACATTGAGATACAAATTCTCTCATAAAGAAGCAAGCATCAATAGTAGGTCAATATACATAAAAAGGAGCCAAGATCCTCTCCATTTCATAAAAGAAATAAAGAAATGGATGGTCGATTTCCTTTCAATGGTCGAGAATTCGAGATCATATTCTGTCATTGAACGGCTCTAAGTTTATGCATGAAAATAAAGAGATAATGGGTATAGAATAGAAACTATTATTATATGATTCTTAGAGAGGAAATGGAAGGAAAAGAAATGGAGAGGATCCTTTAGAGGGCACGAGTTTATGTAACATACTCACATCTAACTCTGCGTCAAGTTTCTGATCAGCCAATTTGGACAGCATCTGTGAGAGACCAATCTTGACAATCTTTGGAGAATCCATGTGAGCAACTGATGTCCTGCAAAGGGATGGAGTCAAGTTAGATAATGCAGAAGAAGATAGCTCTTACAGAGTTCCATCGAAACTGAACCTCAATCCAAAGGAACTTACATTCCATTGTCCCGGTTTCTAATAACAATCCCCACACAAGTAGTCGCTTCGTCTGTGCCAACTAACTTTCATGACATCCAAATAGAAAAAGTGCACACACATTGTTCAGTTAAGCCGTTAAAGAAAATTCAGATATATCATAGATTTGCGTCAACAAAGCATTATAATAGCTCACAAGTATATATGTAAGGAGGTCTTCCATAAGTATTATTGTAAAATTGAATTTTACTTGACTTAATTATCCTTATAAAAATATTAAAATAACTTTTACGACATATCATATTTTATAATAAGGATCCGAGTTTCTTTAATAGATGGTTTACCAATATTTTAGTGACAAACCGCCATGCAAGAGATGTTTTGTATAAAGCCATGAGCTTAGTGGACAAAGTTTCCAAAATCTACCTTCCATGTGATGATGTGTGAACTTTGCTACAATATACCTCTTTAAAAATTGATATGAGATCCATGACAACACAACCATAAATAAATACATCAAACCAAAAAAAATTAGAACAAAGTAACTCAATGACACGGTTTAAACACTAAAGAAAGCATGAAGTCCAACCTAGTCGCGTAAACTTTCAAACTAACGAATTTTAACTTACATCGACAAGCATAGGATCAACGGTCGCATATTCTCGTTGGAACAAGTAAACATGCTTGCTCTTTGTCGATCCATCCGAAGACGATGCTTCAGAAGCCGAAAAGACTTTCTCTGGGGCCGCTCTCAAAGAAAGAGAAGCAGATACGAGTGCAGGATGCTCCATCAAAGCAACAAGGTCACAACTCTCCTAAACAACCAAATAATATTCACTTCTTTCAACAATAGAATACAGAGGGTGTTACGAATCTTGTAATACTACATTACAACTACATGATCCCTTACTAGAGCCGGGTCACGTGTATGGGTACAGATCTCGGGATACTACAAACAAACTTTGTTGTACCTTTAACGGCAATTTTAGTGTCGAGAAATTTAAAATTCCACAACTTTTAAGCATGAAAGACTTAAACAAAATTTTTAACAAAACCACATAAACCTACATTATCGGGTACGCCACTGATTCCTTATACTCCCTGCGATCCCCAAATCATCCATTTGACTTTATACGAGATGACACTTGGACTAATCTTTTTCCGTTATGTATATCAATTTTTCCCTGATATTATAATTTTCTAAAGATCTTTTTTGGGTTTTTCTACGTGGTATCCTTGTGTTTTCTCGAATTCTACGTGGTACTCCTACGTTTTTGAAAACATCAATGGTACCCCTAAACTTAGTAACTTGTTCTCAAAATACCCAAACTACTAAAAATCACATTTTTAAACAATTAAATTTTGTAAAGAAAATATATTTACAATTGAGTAAACAATGTTTATGTTAATGGCATGACAAATTATTGCCAAAATATCAATAAGAAATGTAAAAACTAAACATTTAAAAGAAGCGGATTAGAGCATTTTGGGTATTTTAAGATGTTTTCATTAAATTTAGGGGTACCACCGATATTTTTTAAAAACAAGGGGTACCACCTAGAATTCGAAGAAATACAAAGGTACCATGTAGAAAAACCCATTTTTTTTTTATAACAAGTAAATACTTTTTGGTTATCTTATACGGAGTAACATATTTCCATATATTTCCATACAAGTCTTTGCCAATCGGAGGGAGTTAGACACACACAGACACAAAACGATATTTAGCTGGACAATGACAAAGAATATCAAACTGTTAAGACAAATAAACAAATAGGAGTAATAAGTAATTAAATCCGTTGACATCCATTGAAGCTACAACACAATTAGCACAAATCAAAGGTACCTCATTGTTGGAATTGTTTTGGAACGGAACGCCGCCAACGAATATCATAACTTCCTGAAATAGCTAATCAGCTGTTTAATCCCCTAAATTAAGGATAGTGAACTTGAAATCAAACGGTCAAAATCACTATATCAAGATATTGGCTAAAATTTCACAAAACATAGGGGGGGGGGGGGGGGGGGGGGGGGGGGGGGACAAACAACAGCAGCAAGTCTCCTTATGCCCGTCACAGAATTTGTGATCAAACAATCTAGAGGGAATAAAATAAGTATAAGAAAATTAAAAGCAATGTAAATGCAAAAACTTGAAATTTAATCAAATTGCATAGAATTAGCATTTAAATAGATCATAAGATAGATGATTATTAAATTACGTATAGCAAAGAGGAAGCAGATGAAATACTTACAAGTGTGAATAGTAATGGGAGGTAAAGTTGGGCGATTGTGGTGGTAGACTTTATTCCGGTGAGAATTAGTTTAGTTATGCAGAAAATTTGGGTACTGTTTATTGTTTAATCAGTCCTACCGACCACGGTGAAATGCTCATGCGTGCTGTGACTTGTTTAAATTGGGCCTTTTTAGTAGGTCCCAACTTCTAACGACCTCTACTTTTGGAATTCTCCATCCTCTTCTCACCCTTTCTATGTACATTGTCAAATCAACTCCATAACAACCATTCTTATTTAAACATGTTTTATGTAAGTGTTATTATATTATTGTAAACAAGGTGATTATTTATTTTAAATCCTACATTAAAATAACTTTTATCAATCACCACTTTTCATAATAAGCAATTAGTGGACTATACAACTAGTTATATACATCTGCTACTATAGAATTGGAGCTTTATAGCAAAGAATTTGAGCTTATATGTACATTTTACGAGCTTTATTTAAAAGAATCTAAGCGCCTTTATAAAAAAATTTCAACTCAAAATATTATATTGAAACTCAAAAGTAATACATATAAAATCAATAAGATTTTAGTATTAACACCTAAAAAATTAAAATGTAAATCAAAATTTTTAAAAGCTCGAAAAAAATTGCATATAAGCTCAATTAGATTTATCTTGGATGTACGATGTTCATATACATATATATGAATGTATAGTTGTAAAACATCAATAATCTTGTATTGATGTATTTGATTGATGATGTGAGTGATTAGTATAGAATAGAATTGAGTTTTTATTTCATGTATCAAAACTTATGATTACAATGAATCTTACATGAGTATATATAGTCAGTTATAAACCGACATACTCAACTAACTTTAGTTAAACATAACTAACTTTGGTTTGTAACTAACTTATAACTAACTTAACAATCTTTATTGTTCAATAGTCCCCCCTCAAGCTTAGGATGAGGTGGAAACTAATCCAAGCTTGACAGATAAAAACTGATGCTGGTTTGCTCCTAATGCTTTAGTCATGATATTTGCAATCTGAAGTCCTAATCTGACATGTCTAGTAACCAGGAACCCTTCATCTTGTTTATCACGCACATAGTGACAATCAATACTTAAATGTTTGGTACGTTCATGGAAGACTGGATTCATGGATATATGCTGAGCTGCCTTGTTGTCACAGAAGAGAGGAATAGGTTTAGGTATTGCAATCCTGAAATTTTTTAACAGACTGTCAAGCCAAACCAACTCAGAGCCTATATAGGACATGTTACGATATTCAGACTCAGCACTGCTCTTGGATACAGTCTTCTGCTCCTTAGTTTTCCAGAAGATTAAGGAGTGCCTTAAATGCACGCAATATCCACTGAGAGATTTGCAAGAAAATGAACACTGACCCCAATCAGCATCTGTGAATGTTGTCAGCTGCAAATCTGAATCTGCTGCATAGAAGAGACCTGAGTTTACTGTTTTCTTGAGATATTTTAAAACATGAACATCAGCTTGAAAGTGTGGTTGTCTAGGCCGACTAACAAATTGACTTAAATGTTGAATAGAATAAGATATGCTAGGCCTAGACATGTTTAAATATAGTAATCGTCTAACTAGTCTTCTATACTTTTCTAGATCATCCAATAACTCTCCTGAATCTATACTTAGCTTGAGACCTCTCTGCATAGGGAAGTCAGTAATACATGAGTTTTCCATCTTCATATCTGCTAGAATGTCAAGGATGTACTTCCTTTGATTGATAAGAAGACCAGACTCATTCTTAGAGATCTCCAAGCCCAAAAATATAGCTTGCATTGCCCAAGCCCGTGATATAGAATACTTTGTCTAGTCCTTGTTTAATAACTTGCAGTTTAGTGACATCATTGCCAGTCAACAAAACATCATCCACATACATAAGAACTACAGCAAACCTCTGTGTTAAAGGATTGGATTTAGTGAACAAAGAATAGTCCAGTTTGGACTGATTATATCCCTGACTAAGCAAATACTTAGTGAATTCCTTGTTCCACTGTCTTGAGGCCTGTTTGAGCCCGTACAGTGACTTATAGAGCTTGCAAACTTGACCCTGCTGTACCCTATAACCCTCATGAGGTCTCATATAAACTTCCTCATCTAAATACCCATGTAGGAAGGCAATGTTGATGTCCAATTGATACAATGGCCATGCTTTTGCTGCAACAACTGCTAATAAGGATCGAACAGTAGTAAATTTAGCCACGGGGGAAAATGTATGAGTGTAATCTCTCTCATTGACCTGGTTGTATCCTTTTGCTACAAGTCTGGCTTTAAATATTTTAACAGAACCATCTGCCTTGTATTTAATCTTGAATACCCACTTGGAACCAATAATCTTCTTGCCAGTAGGTAATTGCATCAAGTCCCATGTATGATTATCTTCAAGAGCTTTGATTTCTTTATTCATTGCATCCACCCATATAGGATCCTTACTAGCTTGATAATAAGTATATGGCTCATGCTCTTGCAAAGCAGTGGCCATTGAGAAAACATAGTGTTGACTAAAACCCTGCATATTCTGTAATACAGTAGCATGTAATGCACTGGGTGTTGACCCTGCTGGGTCAACAGAATGTTGTCCAGACAATTTTAATGGACAATGGAAGTTCTGTAAAAGGACAGATGGCTGTCTAGGTCTAGTAGATTTTCGAACATGGGGGTTAGGTGCCATAGTAGCAGCACTAGGGGACTGAACTCTAGTGGACATTGGTGCAGGCAATTGAGTAGTAACATCAGTATTTGGTACAATGTTATTATTTGATATAGTTGTTTCAGTAAGAGGAATATCATGGGTAATAGGCTCAGATGACTGAGATATGATAGTAGATGTATTAGGCAATAGTTGATGTAGCAGGATTTACCATAGAATTAGCTATAGAAGAACTAATTTGAATAGGGAAAAGATCTTCTCTAAAAACAACATCCTTGCTAACAAAAACTTTTCTTGTATCTAAGTTATAAAGCCTATAACCTTTTTTTATTATGTGGATAACCTATAAGAACACATTTCCTAGCCCTTGTGCCAAATTTGTTTGAATAAGTAGGCGACATAGATGAATAACAACAACAATCAAACACTCTTAGGCTAGAATAATCAGGAACTTTGCCAAATAACACTTCATAAGGGGATTTTCAATCAATGACTGAAGAGGGCATTAAATTAATAAGATGTGTGGCAGTCAAAAGACAATCTCCCCAAAATTTAATAGGTAAGGAGGCATGAATCCTAAGAGATCTAGCTGTATCAGGCAAATGCCTATGCTTACGTTCAACTCGGCCATTTTGTTGTGGTCTCCCAACTATGCTAGTCTGATGTAAAATACCCTTCTCTTTAAACAAATGACCACAAGAATGATGCAAAAACTCAGAACCATTATCACTTCTAACAATTTTAACACGAGCTTCATACTATTTTTCAATATATGCAAAGAAATCCTTAACTAAAAGAGGAACCTGATCTTTAGTCTGAAATAAAATAGTCCATGTATTTCTTGAATGATCATCTAAAATAGTCAGGAAAGATTTTGCACTAGACATTGCAGGAGTCCTATAGGAACCCCAAACATCCATATGTAACAATTCAAAATTATATAAAGCCTTAGAATTGTTCTTAGGAAATGGCAGTTGATGGTGCTTAGCAAGAATGCAGGTTTCATAATGAAAAGAAGAACATGAAACATTAGAACTTTTATTAACAAGCTCCAATCTATCAAAAAAAATGTGCCCAATTCTGGAATGAAACAAATGTACATTATTACTTGCTTTATTACGAGATCTTACTACAGAATGAACACTAGACTGATTAAGCAAATTGAAAACAACAACAACAATATTTTGAACTAAAAACTATAAATGTTCATCTTGAAATCTATAGAGACCTCCTATCCTCCTGCCTGTTGCTACACATTTTTTACTGGAAAGGTCCTAAAACAAGTAAGAATTGGACAGGAAAACAACAGATAAACTATTATTATGAATAAGTTTACTAATAGACAACAAATTTTGCTTAAAATCACTTAAAACAATACATTCTTCAAGGTAATAGAAGGAGTCAAACTAACATCTCCAGAAAGAGTAACTGTCTTACTAGAACCATCAGGCAAACCAATTATTATAAGAGGATTTAATTTAGTAACATTATGTAACAATTTTACATTATAAGTCATGTGATCAGAGGCACCCGTATCAATAATCCAATCACCAAAACAAGTACTAAATTTAGCAGAATAAGCATGATTAGAAATACCTGCAAAATTAGAAGATGAAATGGTAGTTTTATTGTCAGAATTCCTTCTCAACACTTGATCAACAACTAAAGTAACAAGACCATCAATCATAGAAGTATCAAAAGAAGCAGACTGAGAAGTACTAGCATCTGCAACTCCAGCTGTAACACCCCCATACTCCGAGGCATCTTACCAAGGACTACCTCCAAATACAAGGATGCTACAATCTCGGTTTCTCGAGGTAGTGAACATCATGGAAACCATAATAAAACATTAAATAAATATAATTTAAGCGATTATAAAATCCTCCAAAAAAAGGAGTACAAAACCAAACCAAACAAATGTGATAGCTAAACAAAGTCTGCGGAAGCTACAAAAAACTAGTGAAGACTCCATCCTGTTAACCTCGCCGCATAGTCAACAACCATCATCATCAATATCTGCTAAGCCAACTGCTCACCATCCCCGAATGGATCACCACAGTTTTGAAAACAATAATGGGGTCAGTCAATTGAACAACTACATAAAGTAAACAATGTAAACATATCGAACAAACCACCACACCGTCACCACCCCCATCAACACATCACTCATCAAGTAACCGACTACACACTGAAGTGTGTAGCCCTGCCAGTGGAGGACCGCAGCCACACCACTTAACCACCCACAATAACCCAAGTCCCTTAATGTGCATATCCCTCCTGCGCTGAGAGAACGCAGGAGGCGAACAATGAGGGTGAGACCACCTCTCACAATGGCTCACAAATCACAATATCAATCACAATCTCAATCACACGTAATACCAACATCATCCACCAACATCGCCATCACAACATCGTCACAATCATATAATCACATCACAATAAACATCACAAGATCGTCACTTTATACATTACATAGTTCTACAGACAACTGAGTAGGGAAACCCTACCTCAGCAAGCAATCCGGTACAAGCAATAAATCAGAATGCTTCCTCTACGAAGTCTCCTACTATAACAAATCAATTAAGATAAATAAGACACAAATCCCCAAAAACCCCCAAATCAGAAACTAGGGTTACAAACATTAGGCCAAAAGACTCAATTAAAGACTTATCCTGGCAATTGCGATACTATGTTGCGTGAAAACTCCAACAATAGACAAAGATGCGTCGCGGATTGAAGGATTAGAAGGAGGAGCAGTTATCAATGTTTAGGTTTTTGTTTTAAAAAAAAAAGAATAAACGATTTACTGCTTCTCTTTCCGCCAAAAAGACGACACGAACCGGACACTCGGTCGAGTACAAGACACTCGACCTAGTGAGCAACACTCGACCGAGTGCATGACACTCGACCGAGTACACCTCGCTCGACCGAGTGCTCCGGACTCGCCCGAGTCCCCAGATCCCAAAACACTGACAGACTAACCACACACGGGCACTCGGTCGAGTACCCTGTACTCTGCCGAGTGTCCAGTGCCAAAAATCATGAGTATTACAGTCTTCCTTCCTTAAAAGTGAACCTCGTCCCCGATGTTCAAACCATACCAACAAAAGACAAACACCAAAACTGACAACACTACCACATGACCGAAACATAACCAAAACATAACTCAACTTAAGCCAACTAAACCTGAAACAAAACCAAACTTAACTCAAAACTAACAAAAACTTGACTCAGACTATGTAAAACACATGCGATCATGTCCTACCCCCCTTAAAAGAAACAAGGTTACGTCCTCGTAACCAACCACACCTAATCAAACAGATGCGGATACCGCTCCTTCATCTTATCCTCAGTTTCCCAAGTCGCTTCCTCAACATTATGATTGGTCCAAAGCACCTTCTGCAACACTGTCTCACCATTTCTGGTCTTTCGCACCTTTCGGTCCAAGATCTCCTTTGGTACCTCCACATATGTTAAAGACTCATCCAGCTCTATGGTCTCTACCTCTAAGACATGGAAAGAGTCACTTACATACTTCCGGAGATGTGATACATTGAATACATAATGCACCCTCTCTAAGGCTGGTGGCAACGCCAAACGGTAAGCCATCTCACCAATGCGATCTAAGATCTTATAAGGTCCAATAAACTTCTAACTCAGCTTGCCCCACTTGCCAAAACGCATAACACCCCGCATAGATGTGTTGGAGTTAGTGTCTTCAACAATAGTGCGATCACGATGATGATTTCAATATCGTCATTATAAACTCAATATAAGAATACGCAAGGGATGATTCTTCTATAAAGTCAACTGGT
>VHZZ01007220.1:53138-78522 GCA_009801015.1 Silene noctiflora | reverse complement strand
TATATTGTTTTTCGTTTATGACTATAAATCGCAGGACAAATTTATGTTATAGTCCTTAAATTTTAGGGTATTATACGGACATTACCCTTCAGATCGGTGCTTCTTGGATTGCTGTTAAGGAAGTATTTTCCTACTCAGTTGGTTGTATATCAGTATGATTATAATGTGACGGTCTTTGTGTTTATCTTATGATTAGGTTATGGTGATGTTACTGTGTTGGTATTGTGAGCCATTGCGAGAGATGGTCTCACCCCCATTGTTCTCCTCTTGTGTTTATCGACGCAAGGGGGATGTGCACATTAATGGACTTGGGTTTGCTCGTTGCAATTAGCGGAGATTTTGGTGGTAAGGCTGCGGTCCCCACTAACGGTGTGGATTACCTGTTACGATGGGTTCTGACAGGGCTACACACCTCAGTGTGTAGTTGGTTACTGGTCACTACGGAGTTTGGAGACGATGGTTACAGCTATTATGATTGTTTATACATTATATTGTGTTGTGTTGTTATACAGTTGACTGACCCCATTTATGTTTCCAAAACTGTGATGATCCATTAGGGGATGGTGAGCAGGATAACTTACAGGTTTAGTTTGGATGTATGGATGCGATGTTGACTAGTATAAGCTGCGGCTTGGGAGATCATATGACGTAGTGACGCCTGTAGTTGATAGTTGAGTCATTAGTTGTATGTATCTTCTAGTTGTGGATGCAGGAGATGGGGGTAATCCACGGGCTTTCATAAATCGTTTAGAGTCGCCACCGAATTTAAGGAAATCCGGAAACCATAAGAGATTGGATTCGTTGTGAGGGTACGTGTTGGGAAGTCCGTTAATAAGACACCCAACCCCGCCCGTTGCAATAACGGCCTCTGCTCATGGACTATGATGGCTAATTGGTTAAGACTATAATCGTTATAACGAATGTTAACACCATTTTAATCCTAACATGTGAGCTTCAGTTTCTAATCGTTTAATGCATCTAATCAACTTTGCCGAAGTGATTTAGCATGTGATATTGATTTGAACTATACTAAGCAAGCATTCACAACATGGCTTGGGGGGAAGGGAAGCAATTGGGGCAATACCTATTCCAACCCAGACGATTTTCGTCGACAAGATGTGCAAACAATTAAATTAAAGATACAACTCCATCTGATTACAATTGCAAAATGACACATGACACATATTACTATTCTAGCCCTCGAAAAATGTGCCAAAGATGAGGTCACGGCTCACATGGACTTCGTCCTTGACCACATCTTTGCTTGTTGCACATTCGCTTTGACTTAATTAGTTAAATACTTCAATGTAACTAATTAAAACAAAGGTTTTTAAAATCATTTGACTCAAAATAAATAAAGGACACTTGACCCTTATTTAAATTACAAATTACATGACTTGAACGAACAAATTACAATGATTAAATAAAACGATTAAGTGAAAATGATAATTGAAATAAAATTGAAATAAATAAACAATAAACAAGATGAGCAAACATGCACATATCATAATTGAATAAAATTAACTAAGCATGCAAACTAAAACAAATATTTCATATTCGAATTAAAACATGTTAATTAAAACTAAAGATTAAACATTGAACATTAAAGAAAACATGTTTCATATTTTGAACCGAATTTATTTCATAAATCAAGTCATAAAAACAAACATGTAAAGATCGTCTTAAATTAAACATGCTTATGAATAAATAAAAGACAAACTAACACACTAGCATATTAAGACATGTAATTAACATTAATTACTAATCCTAAACATCACGCAAACCATCATTAACATTATAAACATTACGAATAAGACGATAATTAACGAACAAAAACAAAACAAAAGGCCTTCGGCCGTGAGACACACGAGAGAAAAGGAGAGCATTCGAGTCGGGATTTTGTGCTTCCTCAACTTACATATAAGCTTGGACACTATTCGGATCCCGTATGCAAGCGATGGTCGAAGGCGCGTCTTAGAAAAACAATTTAACTAAACTATTTTGAAATAACACACCTTTGTTAAAACAAAGCACTTCGTGTAACGGTCTAAAGATGTTTCAGAATTCTTGTACTTCTTACTTTAAGAGAGTGATAAGAAACAGAAGCGAAAACAACTTACAGACGATGAAAAATGAGCAAAAACACACGCTGTCCAAGCATGCGATATAGATCGATATCGTGCAACGATTTTCAGATGGTGATTGTGACTTCGTTACTCAACCAAAAATGATTTCGAAAGATTTTTTGGAATCCCTAGACTCCAAACTTTAATACTACAACAACAAAAATAAATGAAAACAACTTTAAAATGACTCAAAACAAACGAGAACAGGAGCAGTCCAGAACTCGAGAAAACACAAACAATGGAGCAAAACGATGCTCTAGAGTTTGTCTAATCTTTCGTGTGAACTTTGTGCTCTGTTTTTTGTTTTTAGAGGAGTCTAAGGTTGATTTCTTATGTGAGGAATGAGAGCATTTGGAAGTAAGACTCGTGTTTCGTGTTTTTTTGCGGTTTTTCGAAGTGTGACGGAAAGATGTGTGTTGTTCCTCCTAGGCTCTAGGGTTTGATATATCTTTCTTAAAGGAAGGAAAGACGAGTGGGGATGGAATATTGTGTGTGAATCAAATATATGTTGATTTTGGAAAGGATAATGGAGGGATATAATTAGGTTGTTATGGAAGATATGGTGAGCTGTTTGGATGAGCAAAATATCTTATTTTCTTGGGGATTAAGGTAGGTAACCGAGGGAAGGAACTTGGCTTGCAAATGTTCTCGAAAATGGGTTGAAAAGTCCCTGTTTTGAACGCGGCAAAACAGAGCACGGGTTGGGGGGGTTTGGGTCGGTTTTTTTAGAGGGTTTGGGTGAAGGTTTAGGCTGGAATGGGGGGTAGGTTAATGGGCTAGGTGTGGGTAGGTGGTGGTTTGGGCTAAGCAAAGGTGGGTTTGGGAGGTGTTTGGGGTGGCTAGTGTCGGGTTTGGGCGTGGTTGGGCAGGAAAATGAAGGGGCTTGGTATGTGTGTATGGGGACTCAAACACGGGACGTTGGGGCTGGGTAGTGTTCTCTTAAATTCCGTCTCCAACGCTTAGTTATCCGTGCTTAAACTTGAACAAAGAACGGGTTTTAAAACCGTCATAAAACTCAAGCACAAATTTCGTCTTAAACTTGATTTTTCAAATTAAATAAAAGACGACATTGTCCCAACATTTCACTTTTCAAATGAAATAAAAATTAAACATTGAAAATAATTTATCTTTCAAATAAATTAAAAAAATCTTTATAATTGTGAGCTAATGAAATAAACTTCGTTTACTTCAAATAAGTTAAATTTCATTTGAATTATATATAACTTATTTTTCAAATAAATTATAAAAAACTTGCAAATTAAAGAAATAAATTTCATTTATCTCAAAATAAAACAAATAATTGAAATTTCATTTAAATCATGCAATCGTCAAAGAAAATATGTCTCACATCGCAAAACGGAATCCATTAACGAAATGTTTAAGTAAACATGTGTCCTATCATCATCAGGTGTTGGACGGGATTTCTATAAATTCCAATATCGACGGATACAAGTATCTACAGATCCCCCACTTTGACTGAGGCTTGGAGAGGGAGAAAGTTAAAATATACCTTAAGTCTGTTGACCTGAGGATTCTGCGGGTCGTTTATAGTCCATTAGACTTGCTTATGTAAGCTCGCCAGCCATAAGAAGAAGTCATACCTGAAGCACGGTTCTGGATGCCCTTGCTTCTTCATTATTTCATCACTTTGGTCTTCGACCTGTGGTTTCACCACTTTCATTATCTTGCATGAATGGCGGGTCAAGCCTTTTCCTCAGGCACCTACGTATCCGTTGTGACGGAATCAACCCACATCGTAGTTCGACAACCATTGACCTTGGCATTGTGCAGTCTTCGCCCAAAATGAACATTTCCAAAGGGAGGTTGCCGTCATACAGGAGGTTGCCGTCATACATTGGAGATACTTCTCCCATACTGTCACTTACTTAAGTTAACAGTTTTCATAATCATTGCCCACTTGATCTGCGATTCTTTATCATCGTTGCCCAACTTTGACCAGCGTAACATCATTATTGGAATTTCATTGTTGGAGACTTCTCTGTTCATCATCATAGTGGTCCCTGGAGCCAAAGGCGATAGAGCCCCCGGTTGCATTGGGTTCTAAAGTTGAAGACTATAGAGCCCCTTGTTGATGCATATCCTACTTAAACTTGAACATAACACATGACATATAATTCACATAAACATCATTTCTAGATGGGCCAAGGCCCGAGCTTGAAACATGTGAAATGGGCTATCTACCCGACTTTTGCATATTACTTAGAACAGGGAATGGGTTTCTGACCCGATCATTTGAAGAAAAGGGCTTCGCTCGGGCTAACATATTATTTGGAAAATGGGCTTCACCCTAGTTTTTGGAAAATGGTCTTCCCCTGAGTTTTTGGAAAATGGACTTCGCCCGGAATTGAATTTTTTTTTTGAATTTTCGAAATTTTGCTGACGGTAAGTTTTACATACGATGCATAGACATGTTTCGAGTTTCTGACTCGCGTATCTGACCTGTAAATAGACATGGGTTGGGCATAGCCCGCTACCTTAAAAAAAAAAAAAGAAATAAAATCCTTAAGTGTGTACGTTTTTAATTTAAACATTGACTCGCTGGGGGTAGAAATGTAGATTAGCCATTCTGGCACGCGAAACACAGCTATAACCCGCGAAACAAGCAAACGTAATTCAAACATTGACTCGCTAGGGGTAGAACACTTGAACCATCGCTTTTTAATGGTCAGCTTCTCGAGGGTGAACCTCTAGAAACACTACTTGATGAACCTCTCCAACCATCGTTTCTGAAAGGTTAACTCTTTGTGGTAAACCTCTTCAACCATCGCTTTTGAATGGTTGACTCCTTAACTGTTGGCAATGGCCTAAAAAGACACCGACCTAAATTTTGAACCTTTACAACTGGCACTGAGCATTCTGCTACTATGACCCAACCTCAAACTACACCATTATTCATCCTCCCACTTGGGAATGAAGTCTTCATCATCATCATTGCTGTCGAGAACCATCATTACCTTACACCTCCGCCTTCTTTCTTTTCAGCGGGTTTTCATATCATTTTTACTTCCACCTTATTTCTTTTCAGCGGGCTATTATTTCATTTTTGCCTCCGCCTTCTTTCTTTTAGCGGGCTTTCTCGTATTTCTAGTTCCCGACACAAATCCTCATCTATTTAGCAAATGGACCCGACATTCTACACGGGTGACCAAACCTCTTTTCCACATCATCAAACATAACTCATTACGAGACTTGACAACTACTCATCGCGAATATACATCTTCATCTTAGACTAAACCAAGTACTAAGACTGACTCAACAAAGGTGGCTTCATTTGGACTTTGGTTAAGACTCGTAAAAAAACCGACAAGATAATAACTTGGATGATGGGTTGATTGAATCCCTTATTCTAAAGGACTTCCTACGTATTCGTGTGGAGCGAAATCAAATCCGACGTAGTTCGATGAAGGTGCATAAAATAGTCATTTTTATTTGTGTGTACACACTCGAAGGTTTCACTTAAGACATCATACTGTATCCAGTTCTAGCCTATAAGGTACTGTCAAATCCCATCTCTAAGGTTGGTTTAGGAGACCGTGTTTCCTTGGGATGCGGAGCTTGGTAATAAAAGGCTTGAATAATGGACCCTCATCTTGAAGGTTTGGATAGTGGACCGTCATTTTGAATGTTCATTTTCTGGGGCTTAGGCCAATGGGCTATTGCTGACATCGTGGTTGGAAATGGTGTCCTAGGTTTGACAAAACCCGAGCGCAAATGGGTTAGTAAAACAATGTGGGTTCAAATTTCCATGTCTGGACCCTAAAGGCTTGGTGTAGCGACACAGGGAGGATGATTATCAAAGTTCTCGATTATTCCCTTGTAACTGTCTCGAGAAGGACTTAAGGGTAGAAAGGTTACTTCATGATTTTCGGCTTCGCCCGTTGAACATCAACCATCGGCTTCATATGTCTTACGACTTCTTTTCCTTTCGCAACAATGCTTTTTGTTGCAACTGGATCGGGTCATTCTAGCCTTCTTCGTCAAGCTAGGTCGATTTCATTTGTTTTAGAGACGGGATGTTGTACTGGGAAACATTCAGGTTCGTTGTAGGCTTATCTTGAGCATTGGTTCTAGTGGAGGTTTTCTACCGCAAGACATGGAATAGGTAAAGGAAACAGTCACTGGATCCTAAGGTACCTTACCACCTACACGGGATACATTTCTAACTAGGAACACCCTTCAAGTGCGTCGTGCATTTTAGATTGATGAACAAAAGTGGGACACATTTGAACAAGAATATGTGGAACTTTTATTCGAAATGATAAACATTTAACATACTCGAAGATAGAGCGATTTCTAGGACACACCCTAGATCGCAAAACTAAGACTCGATTGCAAGAAAGGAAAGTCCTATACTCGATTTATACTAAAAAGTAGAAAACAGACTCTAACCCGTAATCATCAAATCTTATCTTAGGCCTCATTCTTCGAACTTGGCTGGAATTTGGAGAAATTAACGATCATTTATCCCACATAGGTCCCATTTAGGCGGCATGTAGGCCGAATCAAATGGGTCATATCAGCATTGTCTACTACAAATACCCCGTTTGCATGATCACCAAATGGGTTAGTAACATTGTTGGGCTTGACGGTTGGGATTGGGAGCGTTCCATTCTCGATCATATCTTGGATTTCATATTTGAGACGGTAACAGTTTTCTGTATTATTCCCTTTGCCTTGATGATAGGCATAATATGTATCTGACTTGTTCTATTTGTTCCGTTGTTCAAACAGTGGTTCAGAAGTTTGTCCAATGGGGTTCAATTTCCCCTGGTCCATGAGTCTTTCTAGGGCATATGTATAGGTACACTCTATTTCTGTGAACACTCTTGGGCTAGAGCGTTGTGGCTTTATGGAAGTTCCTCCCAAAAAATTGATAGCCTGAACATGATCGACATTGTTAGATGCCTTTGCCTTGGATGAAGAAGCCATAGGGTATCCCTTGGGTTTAGCGACTTCCATAGCACGGAGGTCATCTTCGATTTTCCTCCAAATGGGAGTCAAATCTTTGAAAGTACTAAAGTTTTGATACTTTAGCTTATTGTGGTAGGCCGATTGAAGATTTTTCACGTACTTATCCACCATATCAACTTCGTCGGGTTTTCTAGTCAACTTCACGCTTTCAACGCGCCATCGAGCCAAGAAATCAGTGAAACCCTCTTTCTCCTTTTGGGTTATGACCTCGAGAGTCCTCATAGTTGTTTGGATTTTAGCCTTGTCAGCATAATGCTTGCAAAACTCGGTATTTATATCATCAAAAGTAGGATAATTCTTGAGATCTAAGTTATAGAACCACGCCCTCGGATGTTCCTCCAAATATTGAGCAAAGATAGAAGTTAGCATACTTGCAGGTACGCTTTTCAGAGCAAGGTCTTCTTTGTAGGACCTTATGTGCTGTAGAGGGTTTTCGGTTCCCTTGAAATTAGGGATATCCGTAAGCACAAAGTTCTTAGGGAGTTTATCTTGGACTGGAGTATAGGTCCTTAAATTTTCATAGTGTATGCTCTCTCCGTGAGAGAGCATCAGCTGGTCTTCAACAAACTTGAACCATCTTTCAAACTCAGACATTTCTTGGTTTCTATTGCAGCTAAATGAGCCATGAGTTGCTCTAAAGTTTCTCTCATCTTGGTTACAAGAGCTTCAGTAGTCATCTTTCTTGTCTTGGCCGACCTTTTTGTACAAAGAAACCCCGAACTTATAAATATCTGAATCAAGACCCCTGCACAAAAAAAAGGACTCGACTCACAGACTTAAACATGACTCAAAGACAGACTTATACCCAAGAAATGAGCTAAGTGGCTCATTTGTAGAGGGTATCACACGTGGGAGAGGGGGCTTAGACCTAATTAGGACTATGACCTAACTTAAGCTAAACTTCTATACTTAGACTTGACATTAACTTGGTGGGACTAACCCGTGATTGGACCAAACATGGTCCATGGGTTCAACGTAACGTCTCTAGTATTCTAGTAGAGACGTTTCATGGTTTGACTTTGACCAAATGGCCGACATACTTGACCTGGACTCAAGAGGTGGCTTGGGTAACCCACTAGGGTTGTGTTTAGCTAGACACACGATTCACTTGAACCTATGTTGTAACACCCCCATACACCAAGGTGCCTTACCAAGACAACCTCAACATATAGAGATGCTACCATCTCGGTTACCCGAGGTACAGTAGATAAAAAAACCATTAAGAAAAAACATTTAATGATTAAAGTTAAAGTGATACATGCCAGAAACCAAAATTCCTCAATGTGAGGTGCAACCGTCTCAAAACCAGAATACTAAAACCAAATACCAAAAGTATTGAAATCAAACTATCATAAGACACAGCGGCAGACTAGCTACGAGACTCAGTGGTGACTCCATCCCAAGCAACCGGCAAACTATCCAATCCATACCTCTCAAACAACTGCTCACCACCCTCGAATGGATCATCACAGATACAAACACCCATAACGGGGTCAGTTACTGCACAACACAATAAAGCAATCTTAATACCACATCACACTCCTCCAACACCACCAACACCATACATCTGACTACACACCAAGTGTGTAGCCCTGCCAGTGGAGACTGCAGCCTTTACCACCTAAGCCCCACTCACATCATAGAGTGTAAAACCCATGATCCTTAATGTGCACATCCCCTTTGTGATGGGAACCACAAGAGGCGAACATGGGCGTGAAGCCATTCCCGCAAATGGACTCCACTCAGCCGAGGGAGCGCCTCGTGAACCACATACAATACACAACCATAATAATAATCATGCCAATACAGTAAATTAACCAATGTCTCAATCATGCTCATATATCACATAGTCACAATTACATATACAATAACTGAGTAGGGAAAAGACTACCTGAGATGGAATTCACGTAGCAAACGCAGCAAGTCAGAATCTTTCCTCTACAAAGTCACCTCTTATACAATTAAACATCCAATTACTAATAATTCACCCAATTTACCCAATTAGGGTTTAAAAAAAATTACATAAATAACATAAAATTGGTACTAGAATCTTACCCTCGACACGACGATCTCAGTGATATCAAAAGCCCCAAAAGATAAGAACCCTAGCCCTTGATTTGAGAGTAAAAGGAGATGTATATCTATGTTGTTTAGGTTTTTGTGAAAAGTTGTAAAGAGTAAAAGTTAAACTGATGAAAAGATGCGTCGTTATTATAAAATAACCTCTCCCTTTTACTTTAAAATCAAACCGGGTATAACCCGTAACCCGCATCACGTACTCGATCGTGTTGACTCAACTCGGTCGAGTATCTAACAAACAGAACACTGCCAGACTCTGATTCTTACTTACTCGATAGAGTACCCTGTACTTGACAAAGTACTCAAAGGTCATAAAACACGGTGTATTACAGTCTTCCCTCCTTAAAAACGAACTTCGTCCCCGATGTTCAAACCCAAACCGAAAACAAAACTCCACATAATCAACACCACACAACCAACTACCTACAACCCAACATAAAACTCAAAACACGACACTAGCGACCCGAAAACATGATTAAGACTCGACCAAGACTGCAACAAAACTTATGTAGAAAATCATGCGATCATCTCGTACACCCCTTAAATAAACAAGGTTACATCCCCGTAACCAAACATACCTGCTCAAAAAGATAAGGATAGCGCTCATTCATGGCCTCTTCTGCCTCGCAAGTCGCTTCCTCTACATTGTGGTTAGACCACAACACCTTAAGTAGCACCGTCTTCCCATTCCTTGTCTTGTGAACCTTGCGATCGAAGACTTCCTTAGGCATCTCCACATAGGGTAAAGACTCATCCAGATCGATGTTCTCAACTTCTAGCACATGAGAAGGATCATTCACATACTTCCGGAGTTGAGACACATGAAAGACATTATGCACTCGACCCAAAGCTGATGGTAAAGCTAAACGATATGCAGCTTCACCCACACGATCCAAGATCTCAAACGGGCCAATGATATTCTGGCCTAATTTCCCTTTCTTACCAAATATCATCACCCCACGCATTATTTTCTGGCTTAACTTCCCTTGCATAACTCTTTCGTCGATCCTGAGTCGCTTTCATCTTTTCCCGGATTAGCCTCACCTGCTCAACCATATCCTGAACCATCTGTGGTCCTAAAACCACTGCCTCAGCAATGTGATCCCAACAAATTAGGTTCCTACACCTCCTCCCATACAAATCCTCAAAAGATGCCATCCCAATACTCAAATGGTTGCCGTTGTTGTAACAAAACTCGATCAAATCCAACCTATCTTCCCAAGTACCACCGAACTCCATCACACATGCCCTCAACATGTCCTCCAAGGTCTTGATTGTCCTCTATGTCTGCCCATATGTCGCGGGATAAAAGGTTATACTCATCTCCAGTGTAGTGCCCATCAACTCCTGCAACTTTTGCCAAAATCGGGAAATAAATCTCACATCCCGATCCGACACAATATCCATTGGTATCGCATGCAGCCTTACCACATTCTTCTTATACCCGTTGGCTAACTGTAGCTTGCTTCAAGAATCCTTCATTGGAATCAAATGAGCCAACTTCGTCAGTCGATCTACAATCACCCAAATCATATTGTTGCCCTGTTGTGTCCTCGGTAAGCCCTCAATGAAATCTATAGAGATAGATTCTCACTTCAATTCCGGTACTTCAAGAGATTGAATCTTACCCTGTGGTCGGCGTTGCTCCCCCTTCAGTCGCTGGCAAGTCAAACATCGCGCAACAAACTTTGATGTCTCCCTCTTCATCCCAGGCCACAAAAAGGTCTTCTTCAAATCCTTATATAGCATATCACCACCCGGATGTAATGAATACAGAGTACAATGAGCCTCGGTCATAATCAGCTTCTTTAACTCATTATCCTTAGGAACACACCACCTCCTATCGAATCGAACACTCCCATCAGAATGAATAGAGAACCGAGACACTGTCCCCTACTCGACTCCAGCCCTCCACTTCTGGATCTTAGAATCAAGAACCTGCTTACGCCAAATATCATCATACGACTCTGGCTCAACTGTCAAATCTCCTCTAACATCCCCTTTTTGAATCACATGAATCCCCATCTGAGTCACCTCATCTCTCAATCTCATCAAGGACATAGCTGTGCATAGAAAAATGCACACTCTTTCTACTCAATGCATCAACCACCACATTCGCCTTCCCTTCATGGTATACAATATCCATGTCATAATCCCAAATTAGCTCCATCCACCTCCGCTGTCTCATATTCAGCTCCCTCTGAGTGAAGATGTATTTCAAACTCTTATGATTCGAAAACACCTTAAAGGTCGCCCCCATGCAGATAGTGTCTCCAAATCATTAGAGCAAATACAACTGCACCCAACTCCAGAGCATGAGTCGGATAATTCTACTTATAAGACGTCAATTGCCTAGAAGCATAGGCAATCACCTTCCCGTCTGCATCAACACACATCCCAACCCATTCTTCGAAGCATCGGTATACACCTCCAAATTCTAGCTTCCTTCAGGTAAAGCAAAGACTAGAGATGTTGTCAAACGCTCCTTTAATGTTTGGAAAGCCATCTCACAACTATCATCCCAGTTAAACATGTTCTCCTTCCTCATCAACGCTGTCATAGGCCTGACAATCTTAGAAAAGTCTTGAACAAACCTTCTGTAATAGCCAGACAAACCCAAGAAACTATGAACCCCCGCCACATTCTTTGATACCTCCTAGTTAGACACCGCCGATATCTTGCTAGGTTCCACAGACACCCCATCCTTAGAAATCACATGGCCCAGAAAGGCCACCTTCTCCAACCAAAACTCGGACTTGGATAACTTAGCAAACAACTGGTTATCGCGCAAGATTTGCAACACCAGTCGTAGATGCTCAGCATGCTCCTCCTTAGTCTTGGAATAGACTAAGATATCATATATAAACACCACTACAAACTAATCCAAGTACTGACTGAAAACCCGGTTCATAAGATCCATAAACACCGCTGTCGCATTAGTCAACCCAAGTGGCATCACCACGAACTCATAGTGACCATACCTCGATATAAAAGCTGTCTTTGGTATATCTTCCTCTTGAATCCTCAACTGATGGTATCCCGACAAGAGATCTATCTTAGAAAAGACACCTGCTCCACTTAACTGGTCAAAGAGATCATCTATCCTTGGCAACATATACTTATTCTTCACCGTGACATGGTTCAGCTCCCTATAGTCTATACACAGCCTCAAACTCCCATCTTTCTTCTTCACAAACAGCACTGGTGCACTCCAAGACGATACACTAGGTCGAATGTATCCCTTCTCTAACAGATCATCCAACTGCTTCTTCAACTCCTCTAACTCCTTTGGTGCCATCYRGWAYGRARCCTTAGATATAGGTCCCGTTCCCGGTTTCAACTCCCCACTAAAGTCAATGCCCCTCTTCGGTGGCAACCCCGGTATCTCATTTGGAAAGACATCCTCAAACTCCTCCACAACTGGTATATCTAACGCTCTCAGCTCGTCGGTTCGGTTATCCCACACATGGCATAGAATCAATGGACATTCCTTCCGCAGGTGAGACTTCAAGGTTATGGCTGCGATCAACTTGACTTTGGGTTTGACGACAAACCCACGGTAAGACACCCTAACACCCTTAGGCCCCCTCAAAGACACCTTATTTTTATGACAGTCTATTCTAGCTTTGTACTTTCCTAACCAATCCATCCCGACTATCACCTCAAAACCATCCAGTGGAAATTCAAACAAGTCGATACGAAGATCAACTTATCCGATAACCATAGACACACCCTTAAAAAACTTCCCATACGACACTGACTCCCCAGACGGTATGAAAACCTCATCCTTTACAGACACAAACTCCCTCAAACTAATGACTTAGCATGACTTAACGATACAATGGAATGCGACGCCCCCGAGTAAAACAAAATGAAAGAAGGAGCATTATTAACAAGAAAGGTACCAGTGACTACTTGCGCATCCTCCACAGCAGCTTGCTTGTCCATCATGAAAAGTTTACCGTTGTTCTTTTGGCCGCCTTCCTGAACCGTACTAGCTGACGCAACAGACTTGGTAGCTGATGCCTGATTGACATTACCCACTGGACCCTTATAGGAACTTCCACCATTGCGGTTGTAACCGCCATTGTGACTCTGACCACCCTATTTGCTCCATGACCCAGCTGGCCGGTTTCTTGCATAACTCCGAGCCTGAGAAAAACTCCTCTAAGACTGACTCTGAAAGCCCCTTCCAGGTGCACTAGTACACTCATGTCTCTTGCGACCAACACCACCACAGTTTAAGCATGAGATACTCCAGTTATGACCACCGGTGCGGTCACCACAACCGCCACTGAACCCCGACCCCGACTAATAAGCCTTAGGCTGATTATAGTTGCCCCGCTTATAGCTATCATGGCCACCACTCTCACTCTCAGCCTTCCTCTTTTCCGAGCCGTTCTCCATAGTTTCCTTGGCCAACTCGACCAATGTCTCAGCTCTCCCAGCCCTCTCATAAACCTCTTTCACATCCGAAAGAGTCCCCGTCGGCAGCTTCTCCATAATCTTATAAGTCAGCCCCTTCTCAAACCGTAGCGCCAAGTTGATCGGTGTCAACCCCATATCCTCAGGATACCTAAACTTCTAATTAAAATTATGATAGTACTCGGTCACCGGCATACCCTCTGTCATCACAAAACAATCAAACTCATCCCTCATCTTACTACGAATATGCTCTGAAACAAACTCATTCCTCATAGCCCTCTTAAACTCAGACCACGGGATTGCGGTCTCACCTTGCTTCAGTAACTCTCTAGCGCACCCTCCTTCCCCTTATCCCACCATTCCCCAGTCGAGTCTCTAAGGTAGAACGTAACCTGTTCCACCTTGAACTCCTCTGGGTAATTCACCACCCCGAGGATATTCTCCATCTCCCGATGCCAGTTGTCAAGTAAGATTGGCTCACCCGTGCCTAAGTAGGTTATGGGGTTGAAGCGAGCTATGGTAATACTCATTTTAGAAAAGTCTACCCCCGTCTCCTTCTCCTTCCCGAACCTCTTAAGGGTCTCGGTGAGTGCATCCTGATGCTCAATCATCTTGACAATATCCTCAATGCTCATCTCCCGAGCCTTAACATACGCGGCTGATCTCTTTGATGACATTTCTTTGAGCTACAGAAAGGAAAAAAATGTAAGCACATAGCCTACAGCTCAAAACATTAACAATCCGCACAAAGACAAACTCGATCGAGCACTTCACCCGTACTGGGTCGAGTAGACCATACTAGATCGAGTCTCCACCTAATCAGTCGAGTAACAAAACTTCCATAAGCAAAACCGACTCTGAAATAAAACTTACTCGGTCGAGTTAAACACCTACTCGATTGAGTAGCTCCTCCTCGATCGAGCCCCCTCTTTCTCGGCCTAGTAACTATGAAACAAGATCTCTACTCCAAAGTCAAAAAATACCTACTTGATCGAGTTACTCCCGCTCGGTCGATTCAGCCCTACTCGATCGAGTTCCTCCTACTCGATCGCGTCGTTCTAACACTTTACACTACCCGCATACGTTTGAATCGTAACTTCATGCAATAACATTAAAATAATAAACGACATCATTTCCCTATTCACATGTTACTAAGATACACCAACAATTTAAACCATTCATCACGTAAACACGTCAAATCTTTCATGTATACAACATATGCTACACATACCTCCACCTCCTTTCACCAACCATTTCATTCACATATTTATATCATATACATGCATTAGAAACAACAACAAGGAAACAAATAGCGATCCCATGACACCTTATTGTGACCGGTTCAAAGTTGGAAGGGCAAGTTCGCGACTTTAGGACGTCTCCCAAGACTTTGCATTAGCGCCTAACAACTCCTACCCGGGTTCATTTTAATTTGACTCCCTATGTTCATTAGATTCATTGTTTACAGGTTCCAAAATCGTTGCTCTGATACCACTTTGTAACACCCCCATACACTATGGTGGCTTACCAAGACCATCTCAACATATTGAGATGCTACCATCTCGGTTACCCGAGATATTGTAGATCAAAAGAAACCATTAAGAAACAACATTTAATGATTAAAGTTAAAGTGATACATGTCCAAAACTACAATTCCTCAATGTGAGGTACAACCTTCTCAAAACCATAATACTAAGACCAAATACCAAAAATACTGAAATCAAACTATCATAAGACACACTGAAAGAGTAGCTACGAGACTTAGTGGTGACTCTATCCCAAGCAACCCGCAAACTTTCCAAGCCATACCTGTCAAAAAAATACTCACCACCCCCGAATGGATCATCACAGATACAAACACATATAACAGGGTCAGTTACTGCACAACACAATAAAGTAATCATAATACCACATAACACTCCTCCAACACCACCAACACCATACATTTGACTACACACCAAGTGTGTAGCCCTGCTAGTGGGGACTGTAGACTTTACCACCTAAGCCCCGCTCACATCATAGAGCGTAAAACCCATGATCCTTAATGTGCTCATCCCCTTGTGACGGGAACCACAAGGGGAGAACAAGGGCGTGAAGCCATTACCGCAAATGGACTCCACTCAGCTGAGGGCACACCTCGTGAACCAAATACAATGCACAACCTTAATAATAATCGTGCCAACACAGTAAATTAACCAATGTCTCAATCATGCTCATATATCACATCGTCACAATTACATATATAATAACTGAGTAGGGAAAACCCTACCTGAGATAGAATTCACGAAGCAAACGCAGAAAGTCAGAATCTTTCCTCTACAAAGTCACCTCTTATACAATTAAATATCCAATTATAAATAATTTAACCATTACTCCCAAAACCCCCAATTAATTACCCAATTAGGGTTTAAACAAAATTACATAAATAACATAAAACTGGTACAATAATCTTACCCTCGACACGACGATCGCAGTGATATCAAAAGCCCCAAAAGATAATAATCCTAGCCCTTGATTTGAGAGTAAAAGGAGATATAGATCTACGTTGTTTAGGTTTTTGTGAAAAGTTGTAAAGAGTAAAAGTAAAACTGATGAAAAGATGCGTCGTTATTATGAAATAACCTCTCCCTTTTACTTTAAAATCAAATCGGGTAAAACCCGTAACTCGCAGCTGCTCGATCGAGTAACTAACGTACTCGATCGAGTTGACCCAACTCGGTCGAGTATCTAACGAGCAAAACACTTCCAGACTCTGATTCTTACTTACTCGATAGAGTACCCTCTACTCGACAGAGTACTCAAAGGTCATAAAAAATGGTGTATTACATACGACACGACTAGACCTGACTCAAAACATATTCTATGCTCTGGTATGGTTAGGTGAAAACATTTCGGAATTGATTGGAAAATGGATAGTTTGAAAAATGAGATTTTAAATGGGCAGCATGCCAACTATAAAAAGCTCATTGGTAAAAAACCTACATCTATTTAGGCAGCATTCTGAGTTGAAAACATACTTGGTTGAGAATGGTTTTTTTTCGAAAAGATGGTTTGAGAAAACGGTTGACATTTTTGAAAAAAGACATGGAGGACGATCAAGTAGCACATAAGCATTCTCATATTAGTCGTGCATGGCCTGGACTCTTCTAAGTCTTGGTTGGTCTTCTAATTGGGTTTATGCCAATGTCCCACGTTGTCAAAGAAGTCAAGCCTCCCATAAATAAAAGTGTGCAATATGGTAAGAAATAATACTTGATGACCTCGGTGGAAACATCTGGGTACTAAAACCGTGCATAGTGGGCGTTACCTCCTGACCTTTGAGATCGAACCAACAAGTGAGGTGGCCCTCCTAAAGTCTCAAAATGGGTAATGCATGTATGCAAAAACGATTATTATTTTATTCCTATCAGCCATCATTTTCCTTTTCAAGTTTCACAGTCCCCGGCGGAGTCGCCAAAATGTGGATGTGGGAAATGGGGGTAATGCACGGGTTTTCATAAATCGTTTAGAGTCGCCGCCGAATTTAAGGAAATACGGAAACCATAAGAGATTGGATTGATTGTGAGGGTACGTGTTGGGAAGTCCGTTAATAAGACACCCAACCCCGCCCGTTGCAATAACGGCCTCTACTCATGAACTATGATGGCTAATTGGTTAAGACTATAATCGTTATAAAGAATATTAACACCATTTTAATCCTAACATGTGAGCTTCGGTTTCTAATCGTTTAATGCATCTAATCAACTTTGTCGAAGTGATTTAGCACGTGAGATTGATTTGAACTATACTAAGCAAGCATTCACAACATGGCTTGGGGGAAAGAGAAGCAATTGGGGCAATACCTATTACAACCCAGACGATTCTCGTCGACTCGATGTGCAAACAATTAAATTAAAGATACAACTTGATCTGACTACAACTGAAAAATGACATATGACACATATGACTATTCTAGCCTTCGAAAACTGTGCCAAAGGTGAGGTCACGGCTCACATGGACTTCGTCCTTGACCACATCTTTGCTTGTTGCACATTCGTTTTAACTTAATTAGTTAAATACTTCAATGTAACTAATTAAAACAAAGGTTTTGAAAATCATTTGACTCAAAATAAATAAAGGACACTTGACCCTTATTTAAATTACAAATTACATGACTTGAACGAACAAATTACAATGATTAAATATAACAATTAAATGACAATGATAATTTTAAAAAAATCGTAATAAATAAACAATAAACAAAATGAGCAAACATACACATATCACAATTGAATACAATTAAGGGTAATTTGATAACTTATACCTACTATAACGCCTTTTTTAAAAACTTATCCCTAGAATAAAAAAAATTTCAAAACTTATACCAAAAATCCCATTTTCATTCAAACTTAATACCAAATCTCAAAATAAGACAAAAAATAACGATTTTGCCCTTACTAATTAAGTATCATCACCCTTCCCCACTCATTAACCCCACACAACCACCGTTACCTGTTATCACCACTAAAAACCACTAGCTAATGACATCACCGCAGTCTCATGGCTATCCTCCGGCTGGCAATATGGAGAAACCCAATTTCCCACAACCTAAACCATTAACTCCAACATCCCACYACCATCACGCATCTCCTCCGCTGTCGGGATCACTCCAACATCCCACCACCTTCCTCTTCCCAAAGCTCTTCACYGTATCTCCCTAATGTTCTTCTTCTTCACTCTTGACTTTATTTATACTATCTTAAACCTCATTTAACAACACCAAATCAAACAAACAAACAATGGCACATCATCCTTCACTCAATTCCTCTGAACCCACTTCAACAATGGTAGATTCAATATAAAAATTAGGCTACTTTGCGCTTAATTCAACTGTTTATACACATACCTCAAATGGGTCATCACCATTTGTCTCAAATCACATCAATTTTGGTGCGTTTAAGGTAGGTAATTCATTGAGGGTTAGCAACAAGGTTGGTGTTAGTTCTAGTTTTAGGAAGTTTTTGGGGTATTTTAATAGTTTTATTAGGGTTCATTGTGATAGAATTCTAATTGGGTTTGCATCAATTGGTGGTGGAGAGACTAATTCTGGGGAGAATAATGGGGTTACTGATAATGGCCATGTAGTTTTGGAGGATTCCGGAGTGCCTATCAATGGCGATGAGACAGAGTGGCGGGGTGAAGGTAGGTGGTCTAGGTTTAAGGGGTTGTGAGTGTCGTGGGTCTTAGGGGTGGTGGCTTTAAGAGAGAGGATAAGTGGGCGGCAACACAAACATTGATGACATTGCCGGTAGGAGATCAGAGGAGGTTGATCAGAGTGATGGTGATGGAATGTATGTGATGATGATGAAGGTTGATGGGTGAATGTGGTGGAGAAAGGGTGTCTTAGTGTGTGGGTTAACTAGTAAGGGCATAATAGTTTGAATCCATTTTTTGATATTGGTATTAAGTTTGGAATAAATTAAGATTTTAGGTATAAGTTTTTTAAAAAAAATTTCTTAGGTATAAGTTTTAAAAAATGTTGTTATAGTAGGTATAATTTATCAATTTATCCTAAAATTAACTAAGCATGCAAACTAAAATAAATATTTCATATTCGAATTAAAACATGTTAATTAAAATTAAACATTAAACATTGAACATTAAAGAAAATATGTTTCATATTTTGAACCAAATTTATTTCATAAATCAAGTCATAAACACAAACATGTAAAGATTGTCTTAAATTAAACATGCTTATGAATAAATAAAAGACAAACAAACACACTAACATATTAAGACATGTAATTAACATTAATTACTAATCCTAAACAGGACGAAAACCATTATTAACATTATAAACATTACGAATAAGACGATAATTAACGAACAAAAACAAAACAGAAAAAACAAAAGAAAAGGCCTTCGACCGTGAGACACACGAGAGAAAAGGAGAGCATTCGAGTCGGGATTTTGTGCACCCTCAACTTATATTTAAACTTGGACACTATTCGGATCCCGTACGCAAGCGATGCTAAAAGGCCCGTCTTAGACGATTGTAAAACAATTTAACCAAACTATTTTGAAATAACAAACACTTTTGTTAAAACAAAGCACTTCGTGCAACGGTCTTAAGACGAAGTTTTTGCCTTCGTTTCTCAACCAAAATCAAATCCGAAAGATGTTTCGGAATCCTTGTACTTCGTACTTTATGAACATGATAAGAAAAAGAATAAAAAAAAACGTAAAGACGATGAAAAATGAGCACAAACACACGATGTCCAGGCACGCGATATAGATCTATATCGTGCAGCGATTTTCAAATGGTGATTGTGACTTTGTTACTCAATCAAAATTGATTTCGAAAGATTTTTTGGAATCCCTAGACTACAAACTTTAAAACTATGACAACAAACAGAAATGAAAACAAATTTATAACGACTCAAAACAAACGAGAACAGGAGCTGTCCAGAACTCCAAAAAACACAAACAATGGAGCAAAACGATGCTGTAGAGTTTGTCTAATATTTTGTGTGAACTTTGTGGTTTGTTTCTGGCTGTGATAGTAGTCTAAGGTAGATTTATTACGTGAGGAATGAGAGCATTTCGATGTAAGACTCTTGTTTCGTGTTTTTTTTGCTGTTTTTTTGAAGTGTGACGGAATGATATGTGTTTTTCCTCCTAGGCTCTAGGGTTTGATTTATGGTTTATAGGAGGCTAAAATATCTTGCTTAAAGGAAGGAAAGACGAGTGGGGATGGAATATTGTGTGTGAATCAAATATATGTTGATTTTGGAAAGGATAATGGAGGGATATGATTTCGGTTGTTATGAAAGATATGGTGAGCTGTTTGGATGAGAAAAATATCTTATTGTCTTGGGGATTAGTCTAGGTAAACGAGGGAAGGAAGTTGTGTTGCAAATGGGCTCGAAAATGGGACGAAAAGTCCCCGTTTTGAACGCGGCAAAACAGAGCACGAGTTGGGGGTTTGGGTTTGTTTTTTTGAGCGGGTTTGGGTGCAGGTTTAGGCTATAATGGGTGGTAGGTTATGGGCCAAGGTGTGGGTGGTGGTTTGGGCTAAGCAATGGTGGGTTTGGGAGGTGTTTGTGGTGTCGGATTGGGCTGCGAAACAGGGGTGACTGGTGTCAGGTTTGGGCGTGGTTGGGAAGGAAAATGAAGGGGATTGGTATGTGTGTATGGGGACCCGAACACGGGACCTCGGAGCTGGGTAGTGTGCTCTTAAAATCTGTCTCCAATACTTCATTATTCGTGCTTAAACTTGAACAAAGAACGGGTTTTAAAACCGTTTTAAAACTCAAGCACAAATTCCTTCTTAAACTTGATTTTTCAAATTAAATAAAAGACGACATCGGTAGACATTTAAATTTTCAAATGAAATAAAAATAAAACTTTGAAAATAATTTATCTTTCAAATAAATTAAAAAAAGCTTTATAAACGTGAAATAATGAAATAAACTTCGTTTACTTCAAATAATTTAAATTTTATTTAAATTGTAAATAACTTATTTGTCAAATAAATTATAAAAAAATTGCAAATTAAAGAAATAAATTCCATTTATCTCAAAATAAAATAAATAATTTAAATTTCATTTAAATCTTGCAATCGTCATAAAAAAATACATCTCACATTGCAAAATGGAATCCATTAACGAAAAGTGTAAGTAAACATGTGTCCTATCATCATTAGATATTGGACGGGATTTCTGTAAATTACAATATCGACGGATACGGGTATCTACACTAGTATGTATAGTTGAGTTGTTGTTAAGTCTTCGCTGTAAACTCGAAATGTATCTAATAAATTTTCTTGGATGGTCAATTTGATATACTTATCTCGGGTAACCGAGATGGTAGCGCCCTTGGTTATCAGGAAAGGCCTAGTTAAGGCTCCTTGTTAAGTAGGGGTGTTACAAAGTGGTATCAGAGCGACAATTTTGGAACCTGTAACCAATGAAGCTAATGAACATAGGGCGTCAATTAAAGTGAACCTGGTGTATGTGTGTTGGGAGCCCCTTGTGTTTGGTTTTAGGTGAGAAGACGCCCTCATTTCAGAATCCCGGCCCCAATGTGCTTAAGCCAGTAACATCGGGGTAGGATGTTGTGTTGAAACTGCATATGTGTTATGTGCTGAATCTACTTTCATTGTATACGGTTATGTGTAGCTGTTTTAAGAGTGATACTGACTTTTTGGGAAACTCTGACATCGACAACACAAAAAGTTTTATCTGACTTTTTGGGAAACTCGACCAAGTACAGGGGCATACTCGACCGAGTCATGCCTACTCGACTGAGTTCCAAGGTCACTCGACCAAGTTCGTAAAAACAAGAACTTAGATTGGATATGCCCAATATCGACACTCGACCGAGTACCTTGCACTCGACCAAGTGGCGACTACTCGACCGAGTGCGGTTCGTACTCGACCGAGTCCCCCAAATAACCCATATATCAAGATTTTGATTTTTACTATCTATAAATAGCTTTTTCCTTCTTATTTTGACATAACTCCATTATTACTCCCATCCAAACTCTCTCAAACTGTTTTCTTCATCAAAAAGCTTGAAGGATCTTGTGCTACTACTTCTCAACTCCGTTTTATTCATCCTTTTCTTTGTTTAATTTCTTCCAATTTGCAAAGTAATATTGCTTTCATTAATTCTTTATGCTTTGAGTAGGAAAATCCCAAATTACAAGTCGATAGGCTTAATTTTTTTGCTTAGATTCATGCTATAGATGATAATCTTCAATGAAACTTGCCTTAGCTCTTATTTTTGATGCTAGAAACTGAGATTTTGAGCCAAAATTTTGTAGAAATTGAATTCAGATTTTCTAGGGTTTCACCCCAAAATTTGGTTCTTGATACTTCATTCCTCTTTTAAGGTTAAAAAAAGGTGTCGGATGCTAATGTTATCAACTTTTGCAATTGATTTTTGATATTTTGAGCGAAAAATCCGTCTTAGGGCTTCACCTTTCTTAGTAATGGAATCCGAAAATTTCTCCTTGTATTCAATCTTTGAGCCGAAATTTTGTTGTCAAATTATGTTATTGCAGCATGCCGAGAGCTACCGCCGCCAAACCATCCATCAAGAGGACTAGGGTCAGAGTTGTCGTTGAGCGGGGCCAAGGGAGCCATGGACCTATGGTTCCACTTGTGGCCCAATACCCTTCGTTTGTGTTCGCTGACTTTAAACAGAGGGAGGTTTTTGTTTCCTTGATGACCCGTAGGATAAGGACGACTAGGTGTGTGGACACGAGTCTTTTGGAGGAGTTGGGTATAGAGGTTGATGTGAGATACATATTTGAGACTTTCGGGTATTTGGGTTGTATAGGCTGAGGAAGCATTCCTATGAGTTCTTGACTTTGGAGTTTATGAGCTCCTTTTTATATGATGTGGCTGGTGAGACCGTCCATTTCAGGTTGATGAACAATGATTTTGAGCTGACAATGGAAGACCTAGCTGATCATTTGGGGCTAGAGAAGCCTATTGCGGACCACTACCTAGATGTGGTCAAGGAGTGTGGGGCGAGTGAGTATCTTTCTCTACTTATTGGCACATCACCTAATGTCAGTGCCATGCTTATAAACAATGTATAACATGTGACCATGAGAATTTTTCTACGGATGATAAATTGTTTGATTTATGGAAGGAGCGACGTGAGTAAGTTGAATTCTAACGAGGTGATGATGCTTATGTCTTATCTGAACCCGAAGACGGAGGCGAGGTTTTATTATTGTGCCCCGGCCATTGTGTGCTCTAGTCTGGCGCATATGGCCCAGTCTCCACATCGCTATCTTAGCTGTGGTGCCATAGCGACCCACTTGGCGCAAAAGTTGGCCGATTTCGAACCTTCTCCTGAGTTCCCGGCTATGTTCAAGAGTGTTCCAATGTTAGATAAGGACTACTTTCTGCATCAGAAGTGGTTAAGGGTGTTGGATGACGGGGCTCTAGCTTGGAGGGTGAGAGGTGTGAGATGGATGAGGTAACCCGACCCGACTAACCTACCCAAGACCGAGAACCTGAAGGAGTGCACTGATTACATGGAACCACCACACCAGACCTACCTTATTCCGGAGCATGTGCTTCATGAGATGCTGGAGCCTACCGTACCCACTAGCCGGAAGAAGGCGACCCAGACGACTCGAGCGACTAGGGGGACTAGAGCTGAGAGGGAGGTGCTAGAGGAGACCCCTTATGCATAGTAGGGAGCCCCCATGTATCAGTTCCCGGGGTACCCTACGGTTCACGACCCCCGGATGTAGATGAGTGGGTTGACTAAGAGGTTGTCCAACACTTTGGTGTTGAGAAACCTACATGAGATGATCTAAAACCAGGAAATAGGGATAAACCTAGCTCAGCTAGTATGGTGGAGGGGAGCTAGAGATGATAGTGGTGTTTTCCACTGTTACAGAGTGGACCAGTCTTCTTGGGGAGTGCAAAAGAGCTTTGAGAGGGGGTACCTTGTCGGTCCGTGGGGAGCCAACTTTTGGAGTCAGCGAGATGCGGAAGGAAGATGGATGGGAGGTAGTGCACAATCGGGCTATGGCAGAGGGTACGATGTTGCTAGATCAACAGGTGCGGGGAATGAGGATGAGATGGATGATGGCACGGGCAACCACCATTGATTTTTCATGTTCTTTTGTTGTTTCGTTGAACTTATTTCAGATTTGGTGCCTCGTGGCACATAACTTTTATTAAGGAGTATTGTATGCGGCCATAAGGCCTAGATTTGTTTCGTTTTCTTGACTTTGCCTTGTTGGTGTATGATTCTGATAAGTGCTTAATTTATATATTTTTATCCCTCATTTTAGCTCTAGTTTTCATGTCATTTGGCACTTATCATAGTGTTTTATGAGCKAATATGTKTATTCTAGTATCTTTGCTTGTTTTGACACGTTTTGTAGGTACTTAAGCTTTTAGGAGCAAAAGTCTACTAATTATGCAAGACTAGAGTACAAGGCTAAATACAAGATCAAGTTTTTGACTAACATGAAGATGTTGCATGGGTTTTCATGAAGAAAATGATGGATTGAAATATAAAAATGCAATTGAAGTCAATGTGCAAGTCAAGCCCAAATCCAAGTCCAAATTAGAGTGGAAAACATGGGATTCCAAATTCTCTTAGGATGCCAAATAAAGGTCTTAAACCAGAGAGTTAATCGCACAATTAAGCACCAACATTGGGTACTTTTGCATTTAAGTGGAGAATTAAGGAATCCGGGCTAAATCACCCAACCCCGATCGGGGACGCAACTCCCTAATCACATCCCTTTCTCCTATCTTCCTCTATAAATACTAGGCCTCGTACGATCATTCTTACACACCTCTCGTACACTCTCCTACACATATTTTCTCATGTAATTCTCTTTAAATAATATTAGTTAGTTTAGTTTAGTTTAGATTAGTATTTCATTTTTATTACATTTTAATCATTCAAAAGTTCCATTCACAATTCCATTTGAATTCAAGTTTATTTATCTTTTGTTCTTCAAGTTCAAGTATTTCATTTCCTTCATGTTCTTCATTTCCATTTTACGGTAATTCTATTTCGCCTTCATTTTATTTATGTTATTTACTTCATAGTTCTTACATTATGTTTGCATTTTCATTTTTATTTAGCATTTTCATTTGTTTTCATTTCCACATGAGAAACTAGATTTCCTAGTCTAGGTATTAGAGGAGTCATGTATAATTGATAAGTCATGTATAATTGATAAATAAAACAAGTTGTTAAATTGGTTAATCACTTATCATTTCTACACATGCTTG
>VHZZ01007218.1:52429-63940 GCA_009801015.1 Silene noctiflora | reverse complement strand
CTTATCTATTACTTTCACTTTACGCTTTAGTTATGTTGACGCTTCGCCTTTTAGACTTTAAAAGTTTTCAAAAATCTCGTATTTCCGCTGCTTTCGCGTGTTATTTAAGTGTCTCTAAATAGCGGGGTGTCACACGCAGAGCAGGTTCTACGACTGTTCCAAAAGGCGCATCGGTTCGTGCGTTTCTTCTCGACTGTCTTTCTCCGCTGACTCGTCAAAAAGGTTTAAAAACTAAGATTTTAAAATATGATTTGAACGTGTATGTAACATAAACTCTTACATTACATAAAAATGCAGAAAATAAAATACAAAGATGGGAATAAACCCTCAGACTTACATGTTTATGAAATGAGATTGACTAATTCGACTTTAGTGATTGCTACACGATGTAAAACGAAGATGCCCTTGAAAAAGGATGAGTAACAAAGAGTTATTTAAAAGTTGATTAGGTGTAGTGATCAAGTTGGTCAGTCTATGCAAACGAGTCCGGTACCCAAAAGGATCTAGGCTTACGTAGTCGAGTAGATCAAGCACGTGGGCGTCAATAAGCTCGTGATCTTAGAATGCAAAGAGAGAAGAGAAGGGCGGACACTCGCGTGAAAAAAATGTGAGGCGAAGGCCTGTATTTATACTAGTCACGAGGTGGGAGTTCTGAAAGGAATAAAATACGGAAGTAAACAGGAAACATCTGGACACTGCTGGAAACAGGCCCAGGGAGAGGCGCAGCATGATGTGCGTCCTTTGCTGGAGCAATTTTTCCTCAGCAACGAACTTTTTACGCTTTTTTAGAGTTTTGGAAGGATTTGATTTCCCTATTCCGTCAAAATAAGATACTTTTGAGATCTTAAAAATATTTAGATATTATTTAGGATTCCTAGAAATATTCCGACTCATATTTGAGACGGTAGAAAATGAAGATGGTTTTTTACCCGGATTCCACATGCACTCTAATTACTGTCAAAACGACTGAATCGGTACATAGATGACAACAGAGGGGTTGACACGACTGTTTGAGCAATCATTTGTCGACGAATTAATGAAATGTCATAATATTGCTTCGTATATTAAACATGAGGCCCAATCATCACTCAGTGGTTGGCGAAGGGTGCAGAAATGAGGTATCTACAGAGCCTCCACTTTGACTAAGGCTTGGACAAGGCAAAAGTCAAAGTATAGCCCTCAGGTCAATCGAAGATTACAACCTGAAGACTATGGCGACGCGAGACGGCTCAAAGAGACTGAACCAAGGACCTGTCGTCGGGAACATTTTAGAGTCTGTCGACTTCCGGGGAGGGTCGTTTAAAGGATCATGTCATGATCCGGATTCGTGGGGACCCTAAGTTTAATAAGACAAGTTGTAGTTGTATAAAAAAAACGGCCAGGTACTGTGAACCACGTTTGGTACACGTGGTGGAGCATCCAAAATGGCGTGTCATTTTCTATCTCCTATAAAACATGATGACTTTGATTGTGATTCACTTACCCACAAATACAATCCCCATTTTTTTCTTATAATAATCCAAATCCAAACCAAACTAAGCGAGAATTCCACGACTTGACTCACTTCCTCCCAGGATTCTTTATTGACTTAGGAGAAGAAGATGGTGCATAGAATGGATTCACCGGCTGACGACAAATCTTGTCGAAGAAGGCTCATCGTTAAGTCTGAATTTCCCGACTCCGGTGACCGCAATCATGGCTTCCTTTCCAAACGACCCAGAATTGATTTTCCCCAACAGGTTTCTTCTTCTTTTTTTTTTTAATCATTTACTCTTTTTTCCCGCTACCTTTGGTGCCTAGTGGGAAAACAGACTCCAAGTCCATAGCATAGTCGGGAGTTTCACCCAAGTTTTTAACTACTAGACCTCACCCCTCAGACAATTCCTATGTTGATGGCTAGTTACTGTTTAAAGTATAGTCTATGTCCGAATTATTTGTTTACCTTTTATATTCGGTATTTTAATAGAAAGTAAACAAATGATTGTAAGTTGTAACAAGGGGAATAGCTGTTAAAGAACATACTGTAGCTATTACCCTTTCCTTTATCATTTAATCATTGTTCAACTCAGAGGTAGGGGTAGTTAACTTGATACGGACAGGGTAGTTACATAAATCATTCGTTTATTTTATTTATTTTTATTTTTATTTTACGTTTTGTAAATCGGAGTAGGAATGGTTTGAGGATGAGGTCTACTGAATTAGTAGTTGATTAATTGGTCCTACTCTTTTTTTAGTGTGTGTCCAGTTGAGGTGTGCAAATACTGTGTTTTTAATGTTATGCAAGGGAATAGCTCACAAGTGAGTGCTCCTCGGTTTTAATTGGCCGTACTCATTTTCTATTGCGTGTCCAGTTGAGGGTGTACAAATACTGTGTTTTTGTTGTTATGCTAGGGAATACCTCACAAGTGAGTGCTCCTCGGTTTTAATTGGTCGTACTCATTTTCTAGTGCGTGTCAAGTTGAGGTTGTGCAAATACGGTGTTTTTGTTGTTATGCAAGGGAATAGCTCACAAATGAGTGCTCCTCTGTTTTAATTGGTTGTACTCATTTTCTAGTGCGTGTCCAGGTACAAACCTTTTTTTTTTTGGGAAAATATATGGTTTTATAAATAGGGTGAATTGATGTTCTGAAATGGCGGGTGTGGTTGATATGACATAGGTTGAAGGAGTAGAATTAGCGGAGTATAATCCGTTGGAGGAGCCAAGTCCATTGGGATTGAAATTAAAGAAGAGCCCTTCGTTGTTGGATTTAATACAAATGAGGTTGTCGCAAGAGAAAAGTCCTTCATTGGCTAAAACGCTTGCTCGAAAAGAGAAGACCACCACACTTGATAAGCTTAAGGCTTCCAATTTTCCTGCCTCTTTGCTCAAGATTGGCACTTGGGAGGTACCAAATCTTATCTGTAATTCTGTAAAGCCTTCTATTATAATTTAGGATTATGTTTATTTTAGCATATTGAAAAGCATTTTTTTTTCCTGCAAGTCCACTAGCTTAATTCGTACTCCGTAATAATCCACGCTAAATTATTTTTGGATTTATTTGTGCGAGGGAATTTTTACATGTGTGTTACTGCCAGCCGCATATAATTTATTCATGTATGGGTACTCTATATAAGGTTGTTAGTTTGTTACTAAATGTACGTTTATGGGGTTATTTGAGTATTGGCTGAACCGCTGAAGCTGTTCTGACTGCAGAGTGAACTGCGTAACTTTCTTTTGTATTCCTTTTCTACTGTCGCTTGAATAGACAGTGGCGGAGCGAGGGGCTAGCAACTGTCCCTGACTATTGGAAAAAAAATGAAATGTTTTGTCAAAATTTTTAATCCTTGTTTTTTTTTCCCCTAAGTTACTCAATAGTATTAATAACTCGCCCCCTAGAATTTTCATTATATAGTTTAGCCCCCAATCCCAATCTTCAATTTCTAGCTCCGCCACTAAATAATGACACTCGTTTGGCCGTCTGTTGGTTATTTCAGACTTTCAGTTTGCTTGTGCACTTTAGTCCTTCTACAATATCACAGTGTAAGACACCCTCTTCAAGAGGCTTGTTATTGTTTATGAGAGGTTTCACTGTAATTTCCAAGCTGGCTGCTTAAGTGGTGCTACGTTAATTAGTCATACGAGTGCTCGTAGCAATGAGATAGCTTGAAATGATATTTGTGTGTGCCATATAAAGTGCTCCGTTTGATAGAGCTGTTTTTGTTGAGCTTCTGTCTGTTTAACTGAGTTGTTTTTTTTTTTCAAATATTTGGTTTGACCTTACAGTATACCTCAAGATACGAGGGTGACTTGGTAGCAAAGTGTTATTTTGCAAAACACAAGCTTGTGTGGGAGGTTCTTGATGGCGGCCTTAAGAATAAAATTGAGATTCAGTGGTCTGATATCATGGCTATCAAAGCCAAATATCCTGATGATGGACCTGAGACACTTGATGTTGTGGTAAGATATCATCTCATATATGATGCTCCATATTCTTTGGAATCACTCAATTTAATTTCAGCACAAATATTTAGAACTTATAGACGGGGGTAGAAAATGTTAAAGGGAGGAGTGGGTTAACTAGGTAAGGTATAAGTGAGATGGTGTTGCTTGATTTCATGTTGTAGTGTCAAAAAACTGTTCAAAAATAAAGATTTACACATGCAGAAATGGGGTAGTTCCATTGAATGAGCTTTGTTATTTTGTCTTTGAAGATGTTTGTTGTAATTGGATGGTGATGGAGGATTGTCATGTCCTGTTTCAGCTTTCTCGACAGCCTCTTTTCTTTAGAGAGATTAATCCCCAACCAAGGAAGCACACCTTGTGGCAGGCAACAACAGATTTTACCAGTGGGCAGGCTACGGTTCACAGGTACTGTCGCGAAATACCTTTGAGTCTAGTTCCATTAAAGTGGCTTTCTTTTTGAGGCTCCCTAAAACGCTTGGATATTGTTGTGTCTATTTTCACTTCTTTCATAATACACCACCTCCCTATGACAAACTGCAACCACTGTTTTTACAACAACTGTGCTAGATAACACCGCCTACATCCCAAATTTTTAAATCAAATGTGTCATATTTGTTTTTCAAAACATTAACTTTCATAGTCTTTTTAAAATAAAGTGTAACCATTGTGTATCTGGGGAAGTATTGGTCGATGTGGACATTGATTGACTATCAAAGCGAGGACAATATAAACAAAATAGAGGCATAGGGTACTGCTCTATTCGGAAGTAATTGGCTTGGATGTTTTCACATGATAACTTAGATTATGTTCTACATTTCCTCATCGCTTTGCTTGGATCTTTCCACATGATAACATCACATCATTCATTCATGTCTATGTTTACCATTTTCAAAGTTGGCATCGTTATATGTGAGTAGTGTTTATGATGCGTGTGGTGTCAACCTACTTTAAAACTATTGTTTTTGAACATGGGAGTGGAGCATGAATAGGAGATATACCTATAGATATTTTGAGCTTGACATCATATTGTTTTGTTTTTGCAATAATATGTGAGGTAGTTCTATCTATGTAGCTTTGGTGTGAACATTTCCTGAAAATGAAAAGCTCAGTGATTGAGCTCCCGTGTATATTATCAATAGGTGAGTTAGCCTTAGGTTCAGAAAAAAAATTGCCACACTGCTGCGAGACTGTCACTCCAATTCATGTACGGTATCAGTTGGACAGGGTTGGAGTATTTGACTCACGAATTTGTGAAGAACTACCCTGTTTTTGGCCTTAATTTTAAATATTGAATTGTCGTGTCATGTCCGAATGTTCTGACATGCACCGAAAGTAAGGTTGGGAGTTTTTGAGTCACGAATTTGTGAAAAACAACCCTGTTTTGGCCTCATCTTAAATATTGAAGAACCATGTCATGTCTGAATGTTCTGACATGTAGCTAAAGTGTAGTGTCGAAGAAGCATAGGTCTTGTACAATATGTTCTAGTTTGTAGTGTATCTTGGGAGTTCCATTTTAAGTTGGATACACAAGTCTTTTTCTAGCTCAATCTGCTCTTTTCAACCCGAAGATGACCCGACCCGATAATGACTGGCATATTTAGGGTGAAGACACGCCAAACCCGTGACCCGACCCGAACATAGGTAATTTTATTAAAATTTTATATTTAATGCAACTAAAACTAATATAAAATGAATAAAATAATTTCAACTTTAAAATTTTTGCAATAAAATATGCTTATACTTGTTTTAAAGCATAGTTTTATCACATGATTAATTACTCGAATGATTACCATATAAATATGGTCACTGGACTCACCGCTTTGCTTGTCATGTACACGTAACAATTGATCAATCCAATATTTCGTATGACGTTGTGATATTGAATATACTAAACAAAAAATGCTTACTCTTACTAATATCTTGTATTAAACTGGATAATTATAAAAATTAAGAATAACTATATGTTTATAATTAAAATTAAAGAAAATAAACATTTATAAAAAGGCGTTAATCAGACCCGTTTTGACCCAAAACCGTAATTCACAAACCCGAAATAGACCCAACCCGTATTTTACCCAAACTCGAAATAACCGGATCCGTAAACCGGCCGTCCGACCCGTTTGGCAGGTCTAGTAAAATGTAAAATGTGATAACTTTGGTCCTGATTGTTTTTTTGTTTATTTTTACAGGCAACATTTTCTACAGTTTCCACAAGGTACTTTGCAGAAACATTTTGAAAAGCTAATGCAATGCGATCCTCGTCTGAGATTTCTAAGTCAACAGCCGGAGATAGTGCTGGAATCACCTTATTTTCAACCCATGGTTTCTATCTTTGGTGATTCAAATGATTGTGATCGTGGATTTGCTTTGAAAGCTGACGGCAGATTTAGCTTTTCAGGCTTCACTGATACTGCCTCGGTTTCTGGGTTATCGTCTTCAGACATTGACAATCAAGACCTTTTGGATTCAAGTATAAGACAAAAACTTCAAGGACATAATAATTGCTCTATGTCAGGTACTTTCAGTTATCCTATATACCAAGCATTTATTTTTAGTCTCCGAAATCAATCTTGGTTACAGATGTTAAGGAGCAAAAGTGTCAGGAATCCCCTTCCCTTAGTCACGTTTTTTGTCTCTTGGGTTTAACTTGTTTGTAGGCTTTCTTTTTTGCGTAAGGTTGTTTTTCCAGAGGGTTGATTGTTACTCACCAGCAACGTCCACCTGGCTGCTGACACCAATATATTATGTGGACCAAGCATTGCCTTGATAGGGGGCATTCTTTCGTGTAGCCAAAGACATTAATTAATATTCCCATCTACTGTACTCCGTGACATTGGTAGTTAACTTTGACCCCTATTTTCTCACAATATACAACAGTTACAGCGTTCCACAAATAGATTATATGAAATCGTTATTTATAAAAATTAAAAGTGAGAAATCTGTCATTTTACTCGCACACATGACACATTTATGAAGAGATCAATAGTCAAAGCTGACTAACAAAATTAAAAGGCGTCAATGTAAATTAAATTTCTAGGTTTAAGTTGAATTGTCCAAGTACGCTATGCCATGTTTGAGTTTTGAAGGGACGCACGTAATTGTAGATGAAGAGTCGGATTAAGAAAGCGCCTCATGTCCGAAGCTACAGAAAAAAGTTTAGAAACGAGAGCTTTTCTGTTTCTTTTGTTTAGTTTATCCTCCCCCAGACTTCTTTAATATTTCAAAATCATTTTTTGATTTTGTATTGCAGAGAGTTTTGTTAGAGGAAGTGAAAACTACGATTCTTTAGGAAGCTGTAAAGTGATATTGTCGTATAAATCATAGTGTGTGTGGACTTATTGTGCGAAATGCTACATTCTATTCAGGCTACTTGAGCTTAATCCCCTCTACTCCAGTAAAGGCAATGTATTTAGTAAAATATGACACGATTGCATCATTGTGTCTGGATGTGGCTATTTTCTGAATAGTTTTTCATGCTTTTCTCTAAAAATAATGTCAAAATGTTTGTGTTTCAATTGGAATTCATTACTTTTTTTGGGCCTTTTTAATTTTTTTTCCGTGTAATGCAGAAACCTTTTCTATCGAGGGAGATGTGAGCAGCAAAATGAATGAACCGTGTGGGTTAAATCTCCTGAACCAGATAAAGCTACCTGGTCTTCACCCATCAATGTCAGTGGCCGATCTCATAAGTCACATTGGTGACTGTATCTCTGAGCAAATGAAATCCGACAACCCAAAGCTTGCCATAAATGAACCTCAGAAGATGAATATACTGGAGGAGATCTCTCAATATCTGCTTAACGACTCTCAACCGATAACAGACTCAGACGAGAAGTCTATAATGTCAAGGGTTAACTCTCTCTGCTGCCTTCTCCAGAAGGATGGCTCAGGAGCCGAGAACCTCCCTGTGTTTCCCCTGACCGTTGGGGGTACGCACAATAAGTTTGATTTGGTGAAAGGCGTAAATCAAACCGCTGAAAAATCGTACGGCATTGAAGGCGAAAATCGTCACGGCCATACCACACCGTGTATGTCGAGGAAGGATTCTTTCAGCGAGTTACTTCTTCATCTTCCTAGGATTGCATCTCTACCTCAGTTTCTTAATAGTGTCCCCGAAGATCCAAGTGAACTTTGATGGGAGAACTGATGAGTTATTAACAACTTTAGGAAACATGGAACTGTGAATAGTGTTGTATGGATAGATAGGGTTGAGCTCATGTATGTCTACATGGGAATTGTAGCTTGCGTCAATAAAAATGTTCCGCTGTATGGTTGTATACTTGTATGGATGTAGGTGTACATAACAAATCTTGGTAATCTATGGTGAGATAGCGTACAGTTATGTGCTGTTATAATTATTATGAACGTTAGTTTGTTTTAATTTTACAAACGTATGTCCCCGAATCATGGTGGCTGAGACTGATTCTAAGATGAGATCACTTAACGGCACATTGAAGCAAAAGGTGAAGTGATGTCATGCCTATCATATTATCAGGAATCCCCGACTTTGGTCAAGACAGCTACCACTAGTAGTGATAAGCAAAGACCACAACCCTTTGGAAATTAAGATATCCGTGACGTTTATTGCTCACAGCTGGTCAGGTAGTCTACGACTCTGTTGATTAAGAATTCAGTCACATACAATTTCTTTGGAAAGTCCAGAGGCTGCGAGTAATCTTAGATTCTTCGGTGGAGTGGTAAGTGCAGGAGTCCACCGTAACAAGTGAATTGGATTCGTTACATAGAAGGCTAGAAGCCGTCCTTGCACAACGATTGCATCTTTTATTCTTGACAGGGAGTACCATATACCAGAACTTCAAAGATGTATTTCCAATCTCTATCAGAACATAGTACATTATCTGATTAAAAAATCTATCAGAACATAGTACATTATCTGATTAAAAAAACAACGGTCTTGTATATTTTCATTTGAAAGAAACAAACAAATGCCTAGCATATTTGGTGTAGCAATTGGCTTGCTTACCTTACCTGCATAAACCTGCATCAAATAAACAGATTTATTGGAAATCTACTGCAGCTCGTCAGCGCCTTCTTCCCCTTCCCCAGCACCATCGCTTTCTTGCAACATGTTCATCAACATGTTTATTTGATCCTGCAGCATGTTATTTTCTCTCTCAACATCCGCTCGCTTTCTTTTTTCTTCAAGAAGTTGGACTTGGAGATGCTCTAAAACTCGAGAATCCTCATCCAATTGCTCATTGAGCCCATCAATCTCACGATCCTGCATTGACAAATCACATATTAATATTACTTGGTCATTGCTATTGTGAAATGAGGCAAAAAGGTTTAAGAGAGAAAAATATACGCTTTGGTGTCTTGACCTTTAGACTACTTCCATTAATTAACAAACCTCACTTTGATGACTTGAGGTTCGAACTTTTTCATTCTATTGGCCTGGGGTAAACATAGTTAAACTTCGTCTAAATTCACGTCATTTTCAGCATAATAATAATAAAGTGTGAATCAATATTAAAGCTAAAAACTCGTGCAACCAAAGTGAAAAGTTCCTTTAAGAAATCACCTTGCGGTTCATTTCTTGAATGGCGATCCGCCTCATACTCTCAACGACATCAACGTTCACCAGCTTCCGCTTCTTACCAATCACCCATCCCTTTGGATATGAAGTCGAGTCAAAGTCCGGGGGAGGGAGTAAACTCTCATTTGAGGGTCGTTTTCTAGGGAGATTGTCGATAGGATCCAATGGTTCAAATAAAGCCTTTCTGCGCTCAGAAAGAACAGCTGCGGGAGGAGTTGTCTCATCCATCTTCTCCTCTGCCAGTGGTTCCTGTCTTTGTGGTGTGTCTAACATAGGCTCGTCACTTGGCTTGTTTGCACTCAGTGAGCTTGCTGTCACAAGAAGCTAGGCTTGTGGAACAACATTTAGCAAAAACTAATAATGGAAACAACACTTGTAGTAGCCACACATTTAATCGTGTCTAATCGCATGGCAAAACTTAAAACACAGTTTGCCTAGTTGTGTGGGAGCACCATCAACTATTATGTCTGCTCCACGCTCTTGGTACTATTAACTATTGGGTATAGTGGACTTATCTCCCGAAATTTGGTTATGCGGCTAATATCACATAAAACTAAGGCAAAATGCGTTATCTTCGAAACCTATAAAATATGGTCGCATTTCATTGTCACGGCGGCCATGATTTAATGCCGTGGGTCATGGTATTAACCATCCACCTAGCACACAATGTATTGGTTGATATGTAAAGCCTTTTTAACTTCCGCAACTATTTTCCTATTTGTAAATGACCAATGGAGAAATAATGTACATATGGCCTTTAGAGTTCATCTTTAACCATAGTACTTCTCAACATAGTCACTCCAACGCGTTGGATTTGGGCCGTGTCGAGTGTTGACACAGCACTAGACACGCACCGGATACGGTGGCAGCAGACACGTATCAGATGTAGCGGTAATTAGTATTTCTATAACCAGATAAAACTATTCAGAAACAAAATAAAACATAAGCAGTTGTCCCTTGTCACACCACAGCATCATAGCACACTAGATTACTCACTACCATGAACTAGGAGGCAGAAGACGGATAATGGACAGATAAATAGGGGCCAAACTACCTTTAACCTTAAGTTTGAAATATTCGGCTTTAACCCTTGATTTAATGGAAGCCCAAGAGATATGTCAATGAACTAATAAAACCAGCATGAGCTGGCCCCTCCCCCACAGTAAAGCCATCAACAACAGATAATAAAGCAGGTCACGTCTTACTATATTTAAACGGCGAGCATCCTTCCCTCTATTAAGTGTAGCCAACTGAAAAGACGGCAAATTTAATATGGTGTCTTGTAAGAGTAAAAGAATGGATTGAGGAGCAAAGGTGCCGGTATGAGCACATGTGGCGGAGAAACTAACAAGCATTACTGTCATTACTTTTTTTTCCAACTGATGCAACTTTCAAAACTAGCGGACCATTAAATTCAATCCACAAGTTTCTCAAAATAACACTTACCATTGATCCAACAACTCCCATAAATCTAACGTAAACAATCATTCAATGATCCAAAATAGAGACTGGTACCATAATTTTACTTTCCTGTAACTAAATGTCTAACCCCGACTGTAGGTCGAACTTCTGAGTCTCTATCACCAGGCCAAGACCTTAGTCATAGATATACTCGTACCGTCACGGGCAATAGTTTACACTTGGTTGGTTTTTTTGGGGTGTTTCAGTCAATAGTTTACAGTTCTATTTTGGGCATGTTTACATTTATATTATAAAGTCGCAGGCACTTGAGATTTTCCTTAAATAAACTTATGTATTCCAACACGTAGTGCAATGAAGAGAGTATAAACCAGTTGAAGCAGCAGGACGTAAGTGAAAAGGAAGCAAAAGAAGTAATGGTAATATTTTGGAAAAACGTGATTCAAAGGTGGTTGAGAAAGTAGAAACCGAGTGGTTGAGAAAGATAGACGTTTCAGGAGTAAAGTAAACTATAAGGACCTCAATAATGGATAAAACTAGTTATAAGGACCCAAAATATTAATACCAAGTTTTAAGGACCTCAAATTCCTTA